>CATNWA010013153.1:0-22234 GCA_951230385.1 Staurois parvus | reverse complement strand
CAAGGGGTAAAGGGTTCCAAAACAAGAAAAAGGGGGGGCCAAAAAATTTTCCCCCCAAAAAAAAAAAACAAAATTTGCTTATGTTTGTTCAGGGCAAGCTGATCAACAAACCCAGAAGACCAGGGGCTATCACTGTACCAAAGTGTGGGGCTACTATAGGGGTTTTTCCCAGCATCCCATTTGGCCCCCCCAGTTTATAAAAATGGAAAATTTCACATCATTTTTCCAACCGGGAAAAAATTTTAAGTTTCAACAAAGAAAATTCCTGGGTTTTCCCTGCTTTTTTAAAAGATTTCAGGTTTTCATCATTCAGGTGATTTTAGGAAAGCAAAAATTGACTAAAAAATGACCCTTTTTGCTGACCCATATAAACCCTCATTAAAAAAATAAACCCTGGTTTTTCCTTCCTAATGTCATAGGAAGCAACCCCAAAACAAAAAACCAAAAACGCATGGATGGCAAGTAAAAAACCCTGGGGGGGGCAGATTTCCATTGAATGGGAAATAGCCCCAAAAGCTAAGATTTAAACATAAAGAGAAAAACCAAGCAAAAGTGAAAGAACAAAAAAAAATTTTTTCTTAATTATTATGGGAAAATATTTTTAATTTTTTAAAAATTTGGAAAAACTAACTAAAAATGGTAAGGGGGGAAACTATTGGGAAAATGTTTTTTCAAAAAAACTGCAAACAGTTAAAAACAAAAGTTTAAAAACTTAAATTCCCTTTTTTCCCTCCCCAAGTTTGCTTTGTATTTTCCTTTGTAAAAAATTTTTCACAAAAACGGGAATCCGTCTGGCTCAAAAAACTTTTAAATTGGAGGACTGAAGATGTAGTAGAGAGAGGGGGGGTTTAATTTTTTTTTAAACATTTTTTTTTTTTTTAAAAAAATTGTTTTTAATACAAATTATTCCCTCAAAAAAATCCCCAGTTTTTAAACCAGAGACCACCCCGCCCATTGAAAGGGGGGCTGCAGGGGGGTTTTCTCCCAAACTAAACCCTTTTTTTTTCTGATTAAACCCTTTAAATCCCAAAACCCTCTAAAACCAAATTTAAAAATTAAAAGGACTTAATATTTTAAAAAACCCAGGTTCTTCCTTGGAAACCGGCACATCTAGTTTAAAAAAAATTTAAATTTTTCCAGTTTCCCTTAAATTAGCATAATATACAACATTGACCTGCACAAAATAACCAAAAACAAAATTACTCTACAATTCATTTCAAACAAATTGCTGAAAAGGGAGAGCCCAAGTAATTTTTTTTGTCAAAAGGAGAATGTTGCAAAGAAAGGGGGGGGTGGGGCAAGGGCCCCCATTGGAAAATGTTTTTTTATTTTTACATTTTGTACACTATGGAAAAAGTTGTTTTCCTTGAAATTTTCAATAAATTTGGGTAAACCCAAGGAAAATTTAGCCAAATTCCCTGCTCTTTGCAAGGGTCCCCGGGAACAAGCAAAAAGGTTGTTTGGACCCCAACCCCTCCCCAAATGAAAAAGCATCCCGGGAAAATTGCATCTGGCCCCCTTTCCCCTCCCTTAAAGGGCCCCCGGGGGGTTTGTAGGGGTAAACCCCCTTCGGGCCCTTGAAACCTTTCACTTTTTTAAGAAAACTGCTTGTTTCGGGCCCTTTTTTAAAGCTGTGCTAGTCTTCCTTTTTGAAAAAAGGTACCTCCTAGAAAAAATTTTGGGGTTTTCAGTTACCCCCGGTCTAAATTTTTCTTTTCCTTTCCTTCCTCCTCACCCTCCAGCCCTGGGGGAAAAAAAGGCTGCCCCCCCCCCAAAATCCCTTGCCCAAAACCCCAATTCCACGTCTTAAAACCACTCCCATCTTCCACCTGATCCCCAAATTTTCCTTTTGCGGGCCAAAGGCTCTCTCCCCTAAATTTGGGGGGGGCTTGACCTAGCCATCTTGCCGGGCCTCCGGGCCTGGGGGTTTTGGCCAAATTTCCCCTAATTTAATGCAGATCCTTCCCTCTACCCAAGTGTTTTTGGACGTTTCCATGAACCCCAGAATCGGGAATGAGGGGGGATAGGGCCTGGTTGTCAGAGTTTTCCCCCAACACTGAAACCCACGAAAAATTAAAGACCACAAAAAAAACACCCCCCTATAGTCAGCAAAAAAAAGGTACCTTCACTTTTTCAAAAACCACTAGGGGACACCCCTGTCTTTTATTGTTTGGGTTAAAAAATTTTTAAAGGGGTTAAATTTGCATAAGGGGGCCAAATTTCCCTAAAGCCCTCCCCCTGCTCCGGGTTAAAATCTCTACGGGCCCAAAAGTTCTTAAAAAACCCAAAACAAGTCACGGGGGGAAAATACATTCGGGCTTGGGGCAAAAACTGTCTGAAATTTTTTTTTGGGGGCAAGGGATGTAATTAACCATTTTGAGACGCAGGCTAAAACCCAAAATTGGGACAGAAAAGGGGGGCACCCCATAGGAGTTTCCCCCAAACCGCGCCTCCAACGCACGCCCCCGGGGTTTGCACACCAGGTGAGCTCTGTGGCCGCTGTGCCCCTTTGGGAACCAAGCCGAACAGAAAAGGTGTAAAAGTTCGGCGGGCCAATCACAAGCCCTTTAAAACCACATGATCAGCTGTGTCAAAATAACACAGCTGATCACGGGGGTAAAATACACTTGCCGAAATTAGGGGGGCCTTTCCTTCCCCAGCGTGAAGAAGAAGCTGGAAATGGGGGGAAAGGGGGTGTTTTTTACACACCCACGGGCCCTTTTTCCAAGGGGCATTCAAAAAGGGCCTTCAGTGCGGGCCCCAAACCGGTGTCCATAAATGCGGGGCCCCAAACCCAAATGTCCTTCGGGGAACGGGCCAGCATTACCCAAACAGGGGCCCCCAAATTTAAAAATTGCCCAAAATAAAGGAAATTTCCCCACAATGTCGATCATTTACTGCCAGTCATTACCCAACAGTACTCCCCCTCGTGTTCCCATCGGGTCCCCAACGCCCCCAACAGGTGTCTATAAGGGGTTTTCACCCCCCAGCCCATTGCCCATTGTCCTTTTGGGGGGGTACCTTACAAACCCAGTAAAAAATTGCCAACAGGGGCCCCCCATTCAGTTTCTTTTCGGGTGCCCGACAGTGCTCCCAAAAAAGTAAAGTGATATCTAAAAAGTTTAAAAACCTTTCAGTCCCCGTCAAATTAAAATACCCATTCCCCAATGCCACCTATCAGTGCCCATAACCGCAAATTCAGTGCACCCTTTCATCAGCGCCTCCTTGTCAGGGCCCATCAATGCAGCCTATCAGTGCAGCCTCATAAATTGGTACCCCAAGAAGGAGAAAATTACCTTTTTTGCAAAATTTTTATAACAGAAACTAAGTAAAGGGGAAGTGTATTTTTTAAAAATTTTTTTTGGCCCTTTTTTTTCCGTTGTTTAGCAAATAAAAAAAATACAATGGAGGGAAAATACCACTAAAAAAAAAAAAAAGCCCTAAGTGTCTAAAAAAATTTGCATATGGTACATTTTTTTTAACCCAAGGGGCAAATGCATTTAAAGTGCAACAGCACTAAAAGCTGAAAATTGGTTTGGGGAAAGGGAAAGGAAGTAAAAAGTGCCCATTTTGAAGTGGTAAACACAGTCCCAAAGAGGGGCCCGGGGTATATATAAAAAAAAAAAACCCCACCCAACCCCTTTAAAAAAGGGGGGGTCCCCTTGGGACTTCTCCTAAAGTTTACTTCAAACTGAGTAAGTTTTTAAAAAGCCCCTTTTTTTTGAGGGTCCCAAGGGGTTCCAAAGCTAAACTTCGGCACTGACAAGACCCAACTTCAGCACGGGGGGGGCTAGAGTAGGGCCCCCCCAACCTTTCGCTTTTCACTGAAAGGGGATTTTGTCCGAAAAAATGGCAAAAAAAATTTTCAACTATAAAAAAAATTAAACATTTCCATTTCTTTGGATACTTAAAGAAAAAAAGAGTTTTAAAAAACAAAACCGTCAAAGGAAACCTTTTTTTTACCCCCTTTTGGGCAGTGACTTTAAATTTTTTTCCCCCCCGGGTTGTTCCCTTTGTAATAAAACACTTTAAATTTTTTTCCCTTTAAAAGAATACGGTCCCAAAACACAAAAGCAAACCCAAACCTTGGTTTTTTTTGGGGTTTAAATTTTCCCCCCCAAATCTGCTTAAACAAATTTGGAAAAATTTCTTTTTTTAAAAAAGAGGGGGGGTCTGGAGAGGGGTTTTGAACCCATTTAAAGGGTTTACTATGCAAAGGGAGACTCACTTTTATTTTTTTCTGATCACCTTTTTCCCACTTAGAACAAAATTGGGGGGAAAACCCAAAAATTTTGATAATTTTTTTTAAACAGAAAAAGGGGGGTAAGGGGAAGCCAACCCGGGGGGAGTTCAATTTTGCGGACCCCAATTAGGGCCGCAATGTTCCCCTTAACCCCCAAGGGAGGTGCCCTTTAAAATTTTTGTAAAATTCGACAAAATTTAAAGGAAAGGTTTCCCGGGCCAAAAAACCCCAAAAATGACGGGGTTTTTCTGCCCTTTGTTCCTACCAATCCAAAATGAAAAAAAAAAAAAAAATTTTTGGGCCCTTTAAAAAGGAACACTTGAAAACAAACTTTTTAAAGTAGGGCCAGTTTGGCCGTAAACCCGAAACAACTTTTTTGGGGCTTAGGGTGGCAAAACCCCCCACCTCCTTTGGCCCCCTTCTCCTTTCACCCTTTTGGCTGCCGGAAACATTTAATAGGAATAATAAGGGTTGGGAAAACTGGAAAATTTTGCCTCCCAGAAAAAAATTCCACCAAATCTCCATTGGTGCAGCCCCTTTTGTTGCCCTTTTTTGGGGTGGCCCTTGTGTAATGTGTACTGGGGTAAAAGGGTGCCCCCTTTAAGAAAAATTTCCGTTTTTTTGGGGATACTGAAATAAAGATCCGCAATACCCCCGGGGGTAACCACTTTGGGAATGCTGCACAAAAGGGAACTGAGAAATGCCCCGAGTTGATTTAATTTTTTGTTTTATTTTTAAGGAATAAAGAAAAACCCATTCCCAACACCAGCAAACACTTAAAAGCAAAATTTAAAATATAGGGGAAACAGTGAAGGAACTGACTGAATGCTTAAAAAAGCCAACAAACTATAAAACAATAAACAGTATTTTTACACAAATGGAGGGGAACCCGCATAAACGGGGAAAGGGTTCAGGAGAAAAAAGGGGACCCAAAAAACCTTTGAAAAAGGAAACGGGGAAAGGGGGGACCAAAAAACGGGTCTGGGAAAAAAGGGGGAGAAGAAATGGGGGTAGCAGGGTACAAGATACGGAACAGGATCAAATTGGAATCAACAGCCCAAAGAAGCAGAAGCAAAGAGGATTAGGGCCGGGAAAAAAAATTTAAAAGGTATTTTTACCCCCGTACCTCCTTGGGCCAGGGAAAACGAGAAAACCAGACACACAAGCAGGTGCAATTAAAGGAGGTTTTTTACAAAAGAAACCAAAACGGCAAGAGGGCTAAACCGACCCCTTTTTTAAACAGCGGATGACAATGGTAGAAAAGAAGTTCCCCAAAAGCCGGAAAGGCATTTTTTCCAGGGGAAACAAGGGGAGGAAAAAACAGGAATCCCTAGCCAAAAAACGGGGTTTGAAAGCCCGGAAGAATTTGGGGCCCCCCCAGAGCCTGGGGGTTGGAACCCCATAGTTGGCCATGAAAAGGGGGACAATTTCCCGGGGGAGGGGGGACAGCGGGAGTTTCCCCCGCAAAAAAAAACTGCCCAAAGGCGGGGAACGGGGCCCAATTGTCTTGAAGTCTGAAAATATAGCAGCGAAGGAATTGTTTTCCCGGGCCGGGGTTTTAATTCCTTCAGGGCCCCATTGGAAATGTGGGTGGTGGGGGGCCCAAAAAGAAAAGGGGACTTTAAAACCCAACTGGGAGCAAAAGGGCGCCCAGGAACCTGGACACAAAATGGCTCCCACCGGGGGCCCAAACAAAACCTTAGGGGAACCCCCATGCAAGGGGAAAGATCTCCCCAAAAACCGGGAGCCAGTTCTTGCACAGTCGGCAAATTTAAATTTTAAAAAAGAACACAATGGGGAAAAAACTTGGAGAAAAAGATCCAACGACCAAAAGAATGACCTAGGGGGGCCCTTTAACCAGGGAGGTCCACAATCAAAAACCATGGGGCCCAAAGGGGGTTTAAACCAAGGGGAGGGGTCCCCATTGGGAAAGGGTTGCAGGGAAGGCCCAAAGGAAATGCCTAGGGAATTTTTTTAGGGGGGGGGCCAAAAAGACAGAAAAAATGCCCTTTGGGAAATAAGGTAGGGGACGCAGCAAACGGGTTTTGGGGAAAATTTTCCCAAAAAAAAAAGGGACGAAAAAAATCTCCCAAACCCGGTCTCTCAGAGGGAAACATCAGCTGAAACCTGCCCCCCCCCAAAAACTGCTCCCCAAAGGGGAAAAAGTCCCGGCTGGTAAAGAATGGTACCAGGGTCTGATCCGGAGGTTTTGACCAGGGGTTTGGGTCAGGGGTCCTCCCCTGGACAGCTTAAAAGTTTTTGCCCGCGACCCAAAGGGAAAACCCGCCCCGACCAAATTTTTTGGAGGGCCCGGCAAATAGGAGACCAACCAAAGTTTAAAACGCGAAAAAGAACACAGCCCCCCCGATTTTTGGCCTGACGGGGGGGGTCCAACCTCTTTTGGGCCTCCGAGAGTACTTAAGGTTCTTTGGGTCAGTGAGAATGAAGAAAACCCAAAAACCGGCAGAACCCCCGAGGGAGGTTGGGCCCCCCATTTCCTTGGGGAAAACCTGAATAAAAGGCCCAAAAAAACCCGTCCCACCTTTGGTAGTTTCATTCTGTGGAGGAAAGCTTTTTCCCGGAGTAGAACCCACCCGGGGAAGTAGGGGGCCAAAAACCCAAACGACCTTGACGGGTGAAGAAAAGGAGGGGGGCCTTTCCCCATCTCAGGAAAACATCAAAACCCGGGGGGACAAAGGGCAACCCCAGGGGTTGGGATGAGACAGTATCCGGGGACTAAAGGGAAAAGCGGGGTTTAAAAAAGCTTCCCAAAGCTAAAAAAGGGCCTTCCCGGATGAACCACTTCGTGAGGATTAACCCCCCCTTTTTTGGGGGGGGGCAAGGGGGGTCTTTGGGGAGGGGGCTTGGGCCCCCGTGGAGAAATTCCTGAAAACCTTTTAGATAAAGTGGCGGGAATTTTAAAAAAGACTGAAAAAAAAAAAGGCCCTGAAAAAGAACCCCCGGGGGTGAGCGAAACTGCAGGGCCCCCAAAAAAAAAACTGAGGGGCCAAAGGGGAATCCCCCCCAGCAGAAAAAGATGTAGCCCCCAAAAAAAAAGGGAAAACCTTTTGGGGTGGGTGAAAATTCACCCAACTTGTTCGGGGTCTTAAGAAAAGCCTTCAAAAAAAAACGTAAACCATTTCAACCCAAACCTTTCCTTTGGGGCATCCTGGATATGAGGGCTCCCTTAACCCCCAAAGGGAAACCCAGGAAAAATTTGCCCGGTCCAAGAAAAAACCCCCCCAACCAACCTGGCCGCAACAAGTCACGAAAAGGGCCCCAATTTAATTTAAACCTTTTCCCCGGGAAAAACCCCCAGTGGGGTTAAAACAACCCGAAGGGGGGGAAAACCATAAATTTCATAGTGGCCAAAAATTATGGGGTTGAACCAACCCTTTTCCCCCCCCTCTTCAACCTTTCCTTTTACCAAAACGGGCTTGTAGGGGGCGACCCTAAGGGCGAGTTTAGTAAAGACCCGTTGCTCCCCTTGGGGGGGGTCGAAAAAAAATTAAATCCGTAAATCAAAAGGAATTTTGGGGGAAGCCCCATTTTCTTAAAATCGTAGGGAAAAATTTTTTTGAGACCCGGGGGTTTTTAAAAATCAATTTCAAAGGGGGGGCCCTCAATTTTACCGCCCTTCCTTTTTTTCCCCAAAAAAAAAAAAAAGCCCAAAAACTCCGCTGGAGAAAATTAAAACTTTTTCGAAAGTTCCCCCGGGGAAAAACGCAAAAACTGGGAAAACGGAACTCCCTTTTTTAAAAAAGGGCTGATTTTTCCACAACTGCAAAAAGGGTAACCCCCCTAACCCCCTTAGGAGGGAAGGGCAAACCCAAAGGGTTTAAAGGCCCATGGCCCCCCCCCCCAAATTTTTGTTTTTGGAGAGAGGGGCCGAACAAACTGGCCGCTCCCCCCTTTTCCCCACGCCCAAAGGGGAAAAAACTCCCCCCCAAAGCAGTGGGGCCAAAAAAACAGAATCCCCCCAAGGAAAAAAACACACCAAAACCTTTTAAAAAAGGGCCACGGATGCAACCGTTCCCCCCTACCTGTGGAGAAATAACCGGGAAAAAATCCCCCGGGCCCCGGGCCCAACCACCAAATTTAAGGGTCAAAATTTTTGGGGAATCTGAACCCGGGGAAAATTTCCCAAAACCCCCACAAAGTGGGGGAGGGGAAAAGTTTCCTGGAAACAAAAGGCCCAAACTCCCTGGGAAAAAAAGGGCCCCCAAAAGCTTTCTTTTTACAAAACCGGGGGGGAAAGGGGGGGGGGGGGCCCTTTTTTGTGGGTAACCTGCGGCGTTGCAGGGGCCTGGGCCCATTCCCCTTTTTTCGGGGTTCCGGATTTTTTAGAAAACCCTGGAGTAACCGAGCCGCAAAGGAAAGGAGTAAAAGAACAGGGAAAAAAAACTGGGCCCCAAAAAACAACCCCCCCACAAACCAAAAGTCTCCAACCGCCGGGGCTGTCACCGAGCCTTCCAAACCCAAGAGGAAAGGAACCCAAAAGGGGGGAAATTAGCCAAAGGTTTTTATTCCCTTGCGGGACACCTTTTGGGGCGGGGAAAAAATCCCCACCCAAAGGGGGAAAACCCTTCCCGGAACCAAAGGGGAAAACCCAGGGGGGCGGAAAAAGGGCGGGTTTCCCCCGGACAAAAACCGGGGGCCAAAGGAAACCTGCCGGAAAAAAGCCCACCCGGAGAACCCCAGACCCCCCGGCAGCCAACCAAAACCCCCCCCCCAAAAAAGGCCGGGAGGGCCCCGCCCCCCTTCGGAAAAGCCGAGCGAAACTTCCCCATCTTTTATTTGGAATCAAACCCCCCAGACAAGCCATCCCCAAAGGAAACCCTGGGAGGGGAAAGGGGGGGGAACAGTGGGAAAAGAAAACGTAAGGGCGCCAAAAACGGGTTAAGGAAAAAGGGCCCCCGCAACGCTTTCCAAATTTTAAGGGGAAGGGGCCTTTCCTCCCCTGACCTGGGTTTCCCAAACAGGGAATTTGGAAGGGAAAAAAAGTTGGGTTTGGGGGCCAAAACCAAAAAAGGAAAAAAATCTCGGGTTCCCTGGCCCTTTTAAAAACGCACTGAGAAACCAAAGAAAAGAAAGGGGAAAACCAGGGGGCCAGGAGGGCCCCATTGTTTCCCCCAAACCGGAACCTCCCCGCCTTCCTGGGGGAAAAAAAATTCTAAAAGGCGGGTTACCTTTTGGGGGGAAAAAGGGTCCGTGAACCCCGATGCACGACATGGGCACCTTTTTCAGCAAGGGGGGGGGAGCGAAGGGAAGGCACATCGAAAACCCCCTACGGGAAGGAAAGGGGAAAAAAAAAAAAACCCCGGGCAAAACTCGGGGGAACACAGAGTTATTTCATATTTTGGGCCCATACAGGGATTTGCCAAAGGGCCCTTGGGGCCCAAAAGCAAACGAAATTAGGAAGGGCCCCCCCCCTTTGGGCCTCTCAGTTTGGGGAAAAGCGTGGGGGTATTTAAAAATTCAAAAATATTTTTTGCCCCCTTTTGGGTTTAAAGGAAACCCCCCTGACCATGACTCGGCCACCCCAAAACGGTGTAAGGGGGGCCCCGAAAACCACATTATAAAACCCTCTTGGCAACCGGCCAAGTTGCCGCCGGCAGATGGGAGTGGTATTCCCGGGGAAAAAAGCCCCGGGCAAAAAAAACAAAAAAAATTTTCAACCCCCCAGGAAAAATGAAAGGTCCAAAAAAAGCAAGGGGCAAGGGGGCGCTTTTGGGGTTGGGAAAAGTTTCCCGCAACGCCCGAGCTTAAAAAATTGATCCAACAATAAAAAAAAATCCTAAGGGTCAATTCTTTTCCCCCCACAAAGGGGGGAATGAGGGCTTAAACCCACCGTCCCCGGGGGGGTTTCCCTGGCCTTCTTGTAGGCCCGGGGGGGCGAGGGGCCAAACACAAACAAAGGGGGTGCAAAAAAGGAAAAAGGGGGGTTTATTTAAAAAACCCGAAACAAGGCAAAAATCTAAAGCAAAATTTCCGTAGCCAAAAAAGCGGATGAACCCTTTGGGAGGATAAAAAGTTTCCCCCTCTCCGAGGGGTTTTTCTTTCCAGGATAAACAAAATAACGGGGAAAAAAAGGGATTGTAAAGGGCCCAAAGGGCCCGGGGGTTTAAAGCCCGGGAAAAATGGTGCCAACCCGGGGGGAGAAAACCAGGAGGAAAAGGTTGGGCCCGAGCCGGGGTTTAAAAACCAGGAAGGGGGTTTTCCCAAAACCCAGGGCGGTAAACCCCGGAAGCAAAGGTTAACTGAACATGGAAACTTGCTGCTGTGCAACAGACAAAGGGCACGAAAAAAATGGAAAAGCTACAAACGGGAGACTTAAAAGTGATAAAAACCCCGGGCCCCCTCCCCGATTTGGGGGGCCCCAGAGGGGTGAAAAGGGAAAAAAGGAAACCCCAATTTTATGAAAACACCAAAAATGGATGCCAGCACTGGGGCAGCACAAACCCTTGGGAAAGGGTTTTAAAAAATTTATACTCATGGGGCAAAAAACTGGGGCTTTTTATACCTTTTCCCCAAAAGTCAGTAACAAGGGAGAAAAAGAAAAACAAGGGATCTGCTTTGGGGACTGGGGAGATACCTTTCTGAAGGCTAACAAAACTACAAACCCCTTTTGCTCTTTGGGAAACCCCAGTGCCACCAAAGGGCCTACATTAGTCCCCTAGGTTATGGTTAGGTTAACCCCTTTAATACTACTGGTTTTTAAAATTGGGCGGGGGGGAAATTTTAAAAATCAATGGCCTTTGATACCGTTTTTGCAAGATGGGGAAATTAGGAAAGGGTCTTTCCCCAAAAAAGGGTACAAACTACGATTTAAAAGGGATTTTTTTGTAGAGAGGAGACTATTTTTTGAACTACTAAAATTTTTCTCCATTAGTCCTTTTGGAATTTTTCTGTGGCAGAAATTCTAAACCCTTTTTCAAATCTATCCGTAAAAAAATGTTTTTCACTGTAAAATAGATGGGGAAAGGGGAAAAATATAAACAAAGGAATAAATGGCAAAAGAAAAAGAGGGAAATATTTTTTTCAGGGGGGCCCCAAAACAACCCACATCCGTAATGTTACCAGCTTTTTGGGGTTTTTTAATTTGCTTTTGGGAAATTCACTTTTAAAATTATCCAATGTTTCCCCATGATTTATAAACTCCAAACCAGGGGCAATACGAATTTTAAATAATTAATGTCCTTGGGAAGGCCTTTTTAGTCCCCATTGGTGGGCACTGGATCATCAAATTTAAATTTTACACCTGATCTTTGCAGCCACCATGAGATTCTGAACAATTTAATTTTTTTGAGTTTCACCTTTTCTGTTTTGCCAGGGACTCGTAAAGTTCCCTCCATGTTTAAATCCGCTTTATTTGGGAAAAATCTATATGAAACTGGGCAAGGGCCTGGGGAAAATCATGATGGTTTTCCCCAAACAAAGCCATTAGACACTAAGTAAAGGGGAAAAAAAACAAAAGTTTTAAAGGGCCATTTTTTTTTTTATTTAGTTTTAAAACATTTTCAGACTGTTGTTTTATTTCCCCCCCCCCCTTTTTTAAAAAATTTTAAATAAATTTTTTTTCATTTCCAACCCATACTTGAATTTAGGGGCGCATTTTTTTCCCGTGGGGTAAAAAATTTAAATTTTAAAACTCTGCCTCCTCTTCACTACATGTCCAAATTTTGGGAAATTTTTCCCCGCATTAATGGTTGGGGGGAAACCCTTGCTGTTAATTTGCAGCTCCTTTCACATTGATGGGATTGCCCCAAAATCTGATTGAGAAAAACCTTTCAGGGTTTTTGTTCAAAAACCCGTTCAACAGATCCCAAGCAAAATGGAGGATTTTGGGGCCCCCTTTTGGACCTGAAAGCTCTCCAAATTATTTCCCATGATTCAAAATGTTAAAGATAGAATCTGTCAGGTTTTGGGCATTGTGCCCTTCCTCCGGGGGGGTTTCTGGGCCCGAGTGGCACAAAAAATGCTTTCCCCTCATCGTCCTATTTTTTCTGCTCATCAATACGGGGTCCCGTTTTTTTCTGTGGGAGAAAACCCAAAAATAATTAAATTTTTAAAACCCCTTTTCCCTTGGGGCCCGTCCATGGCCCCCCCTGGTCTTTTACCAAGATGCTTACCCTTTTCCTTTTCCTCTGCTTTTGCCCAAAATCACCCCTTTTGTAAAACTGTGGGTTTCTTTCCCCTGGTGCGGAAACACTGAGCTCAGCGTAGAGGGGCTCACTCTTGTTATATTGAAGGGGAACAAAAACAGCTAGGGGGGTTTTCTTACCAACATGCTTTCGTTAGAGATGAGCGAAGTATTCAAAAAAATTCGATTTAGACTGATTCGGCGAATTCGTAGAAAAATTTCGATTCGTAGTCCCTGAATATATTCGCTGTGAATTTACTTAAAAAGGGTGTTTCTAGGCTTCAGAGAGACTTAATATTAGTGCTGAACACTGTACCTTTAATTTAAAAATGCCCTTGGAGTCTGCTGGGGAAGAGAAATAATACTGTCAGGCAGTATGACATGCAGATGAGTGCCGTCGATCTTAGAATCACCGCACACTTCACTCATTTGGCAGTCACGGGGCCAAAACCAGAGTGTGGAGCCACAGTGTGGCGGTGGAGGCAGCAGCAATGGGAGGCCATACAGCACCCTATGACAAAAATGGAAACCACCAGCAGTGTGAGGAGACCTGAAAGTGGCACATGGCAGAGTGTGGCGATAGAGACAGCAGCAATGGGAGGCCGTACAGGGACCCATGACACACTCTGGACCTGGCAGCAGCATGAGGAGGCGGTACAGGGGCCCATGGCAGATTACGGGGCCTGGCAGCAGCATGAGGAGTCGGTACGGGGGCCCATGGCAGATTTACAGGCCTGGCAGCAGCAATGGGAGGCCGTACAGGGACCCATGACACAATCTGGACGTGGCAGCAGCATGGGGAGGCGGTACAGGGGCCCATGACAGATTACGGGCCTGGCAGCAGCATTTGGGAGTCGGTACGGGGCCCATGTCACACACTCTGGACCTGGCAGCAGCATGAGGAGGCGGTACCTAGGGGGCATGACAGATTACGAGCCTGGCAGCAGCAGCTTGGACATGGAGGCCGTAATTGGACAGGAGACCCTAAACTGGCACACTCTTGGAAAAAAAGACTTTGACGGAATCCGTGTGTGTGGAAGATGAGTAGCAGCAGTGTGGGAGACCTGTAAAGTGGCACTCTTGGAGCGGAATATGCCAAAGAGACAGCAGCAATGGGAGGGATGGAGACAGAACAGGCAGTGGCCCATGACAGATTACTGGGCCTGGCAGCAGCATGAGGAGGCGGTACAACAGGGGCCCATGGCAGATTAGGGGCCTGGCAGCAGCTATGGGAGGCCCGTAATCTGCCAGCACCCTATGTCAAAAAATTCTAACACCACCAGCAGTGTGAGGAGACCTGAAAGTGCAGCAGCATGAGGAGGCGGTATATAGGGGCCTATGGCAGATTAGGGGCCTGGCAGCAGCTATGGGAGGCCCGTAATCTGCCAGCACCCTATGTCAAAAAATTCTACACACCAGCAGTGTGTGAGGAGACCTGAAAGTGGCACATGGCAGAGTGTGGGCGATGGAGACAGCAGCAATGGGAGGCCGTACAGGGACCCATGAGAGACTCTGGACCTGGCAGCAGCATGAGGAGGCGGTATATAGGGGCCTATGGCAGATTAGGGGCCTGGCAGCAGCTATGGGAGGCCCGTAATCTGCCAGCACCCTATATGTCAAAAAATTCTACACACCAGCAGTGTGTGAGGAGACCTGAAAGTGGCACATGGCAGAGTGTGTGGCGATGGAGACAGCAGCAATGGGAGGCCGTACAGGGACCCATGACAGACTCTGGACCTGGCAGCAGCATGAGGAGGCGGTATATAGGGGCCTATGGCAGATTAGGGGCCTGGCAGCAGCTATGGGAGGCCCATAATCTGCCAGCACCCTATGTCAAAAAATTCATACACACCAGCAGTGTGTGAGGAGACCTGAAAGTGGCACATGGCAGAGTGTGGCGATGGAGACAGCAGCAATGGGAGGCCGTACAGGGACCCATGAGAGACTCTGGACTGGCAGCAGCAGAGAGGAGCGGTATATAGGGGCCCATGGCAGATTAGGGGCCTGGCAGCAGCTATGGGAGGCCCGTAATCTGCCAGCACCCTATGTCAAAAAATTCTACACACAGCAGCAGTGTGTGAGGAGACCTGAAAGTGGCACATGGCAGAGTGTGGCGATGGAGACAGCAGCAATGGGAGGCCGTACAGGGACCCATGAGAGACTCTGGACCTGGCAGCAGCATGAGGAGGAGGGCGGTATATAGGGGCCTATGGCAGATTAGGGGCCTGGCAGCAGCTATGGGAGGCCATAATCTGCCAGCACCCTATGTCAAAAAATTCTACACACCAGCAGCAGTGTGTGAGGAGACCTGAAAGTGGCACATGGCAGAGTGTGGCGATGGAGACAGCAGCAATGGGAGGCCGTACAGGGACCCATGAGAGACTCTGGACCTGGCAGCAGCATGAGGAGGAGGGTATATAGGGGCCTATGGCAGCAGATTAGGGGCCTGGCAGCAGCAGCTATGGGAGGCCCGTAATCTCTGCCAGCACCCTATGTCAAAAAATTCTACACACCAGCAGTGTGAGGAGACCTGAAAGTGGCACATGGCAGAGTGTGGCGATGGAGACACACAGCAGCAATGGGAGGCCGTACAGGGACCCATGAGAGACTCTGGACCTGGCAGCAGCATGAGGAGGCGGGTATATATAGGGGCCTATGGCAGATTAGGGGCCTGGCAGCAGCTATGGGAGGCCCGTAATCTGCCAGCACCCTATGTCAAAAAATTCTACACCAGCAGTGTGTGAGGAGACCTGAAAGTGGCACATGGCAGAGTGTGGATGGAGACAGCAGCAATGGGAGGCCGTACAGGGACCCATGAGAGACTCTGGACCTGGCAGCAGCATGAGGAGGCGGTATATAGGGGCCTATGGCAGATTAGGGGCCTGGCAGCAGCTATAGGAGGCCCATAATCTGCCAGCACCCTATGTCAAAAAAAAAACTACACACCAGCAGTGTGTGAGGAGACCTGAAAGTGGCACATGGCAGAGTGTGGCGATGGAGACAGCAGCAATGGGAGGCCGTACAGGGACCCATGAGAGACTGGACCTGGCAGCAGCATGAGGAGGCGGTATATATAGGGGCCTATGGCAGATTAGGGGCCTGGCAGCAGCTATGGGAGGCCCGTAATCTGCCAGCACCCTATGTCAAAAAATTTCTACACACCAGCAGTGTGTGAGGAGACCTGAAAGTGGCACATGGCAGAGTGTGGCGATGGAGACAGCAGCAATGGGAGGCCGTACAGGGACCCATGAGAGACTCTGGACCTGGCAGCAGCATGAGGAGGCGGTATATAGGGGCCTATGGCAGATTAGGGGCCTGGCAGCAGCTATGGGAGGCCCGTAATCTGCCAGCACCCTATGTCAAAAAATTCTACACACCAGCAGTGTGTGAGGAGACCTGAAAGTGGCACATGGCAGAGTGTGGCGATGGAGACAGCAGCAATGGGAGGCCGTACAGGGACCCATGAGAGACTCTGGACCTGGCAGCAGCATGAGGAGGCGGTATATAGGGGCCTATGGCAGATTAGGGGCCTGGCAGCAGCTATGGGAGGCCCGTAATCTGCCAGCACCCTATGTCAAAAAATTCTACACACCAGCAGTGTGTGAGGAGACCTGAAAGTGGCACATGGCAGAGTGTGGCGATGGAGACAGCAGCAATGGGAGGCCGTACAGGGACCCATGACAGACTCTGGACCTGGCAGCAGCATGAGGAGGCGGTATATAGGGGCCTGGCAGATTAGGGGCCTGGCAGCAGCTATGGGAGGCCCGTAATCTGCCAGCACCCTATGTCAAAAAATTCTACACACCAGCAGTGTGTGAGGAGACCTGAAAGTGGCACATGGCAGAGTGTGGCGATGGAGACAGCAGCAAATGGGAGGCCGTACAGGGACCCATGAGAGACTCTGGACCTGGCAGCAGCAGAGGAGGCGGTATATAGGGGCCCATGGCAGATTAGGGGCCTGGCAGCAGCTATGGGAGGCCCGTAATCTGCCAGCACCCTATGTCAAAAAATTCTACACACCAGCAGTGTGTGAGGAGACCTGAAAGTGGCACATGGCAGAGTGTGGCGATGGATGGACAGCAGCAGCAATGGGAGGCCGTACAGGGACCCATGAGAGACTCTGGACTGGCAGCAGCATGAGGAGGCGGTATATAGGGGCCCTATGGCAGATTAGGGGCCTGGCAGCAGCTATGGGAGGCCCGTAATCTGCCAGCACCCTATGTCAAAAAATTCTACACACCAGCAGTGTGTGAGGAGACCTGAAAGTGGCACATGGCAGAGTGTGGGCGATGGAGACAGCAGCAATGGGAGGCCGTACAGGGACCCATGACAGACTCTGGACCTGGCAGCAGCATGAGGAGGCGGTATATAGGGGCCTATGGCAGATTAGGGGCCTGGCAGCAGCTATGGAGGCCCGTAATCTGCCAGCACCCTATGTCAAAAAATTCTACACACCAGCAGTGTGTGAGGAGACCTGAAAGTGGCACATGGCAGAGTGTGGCGATGGAGACAGCAGCAATGGGAGGCCGTACAGGGACCCATGACAGACTCTGGACCTGGCAGCAGCATGAGGAGGCGGTATATAGGGGCCTATGGGGCCTATGGGATTAGGGGCCTGGCAGCAGCTATAGGAGGCCCATAATCTGCCAGCACCCTATGTCAAAAAATTCTACACACCAGCAGTGTGAGGAGACCTGAAAGTGGCACATGGCAGAGTGTGGCGATGGAGACAGCAATGGGAGGCCGTACAGGGACCCATGAGAGACTCTGGACCTGGCAGCAGCATGAGGAGGCGGGTATATAGGGGCCTATGGCAGATTAGGGGCCTGGCAGCAGCAGCTAGGGAGGCCCATAATCTGCCAGCACCCTATGTCAAAAAATTCTACACACCAGCAGTGTGTGAGGAGACCTGAAAGTGGCACATGGCAGAGTGTGGCGATGGAGACAGCAGCAATGGGAGGCCGTACAGGGACCCATGAGAGACTCTGGACCTGGCAGCAGCATGAGGAGGCGGTATATAGGGGCCCATGGCAGATTAGGGGCCTGGCAGCAGCTATGGGAGGCCCGTAATCTGCCAGCACCCTATGTCAAAAAATTCTACACACCAGCAGCAGTGTGTGAGGAGACCTGAAAGTGGTGCACATGGCAGAGTGTGGCGATGGAGACAGCAGCAATGGGAGGCCGTACAGGGACCCATGAGAGACTCTGGACCTGGCAGCAGCATGAGGAGGGGGTATATATATAGGGGCCTATGGCAGATTAGGGGCCTGGCAGCAGCTATGGGAGGCCCGTAATCTGCCAGCACCCTATGTCAAAAAATTCTACACACCAGCAGTGTGTGTGAGGAGACCTGAAAGTGGCACATGGCAGAGTGTGGCGATGGAGACAGCAGCAGCATGGGAGGCCGTACAGGGACCCATGAGAGACTCTGGACCTGGCAGCAGCATGAGGAGGCGGTATATAGGGGCCTATGGCAGATTAGGGGCCTGGCAGCAGCTATGGGAGGCCCGTAATCTGCCAGCACCCTATGTCAAAAAATTCTACACACCAGCAGTGTGTGAGGAGACCTGAAAGTGGCACATGGCAGAGTGTGGCGATGGAGACAGCAGCAATGGGAGGCCGTACAGGGCCATGAGAGACTCTGGACCTGGCAGCAGCATGAGGAGGCGGTATATAGGGGCCTATGGCAGATTAGGGGCCTGGCAGCAGCTATGGGAGGCCCGTAATCTGCCAGCCCCCTATGTCAAAAAATTCTACACACCAGCAGTGTGTGAGGAGACCTGAAAGTGGCACATGGCAGAGTGTGGCGATGGAGACAGCAGCAATGGGAGGCCGTACAGGGACCCATGAGAGACTCTGGACCTGGCAGCAGCATGAGGGAGGCGGTATATAGGGGCCTATGGCAGATTAGGGGCCTGGCAGCAGCTATGGGAGGCCCATAATCTGCCAGCACCCTATGTCAAAAAATTCTACACACCAGCAGTGTGTGTGAGGAGACCTGAAAGTGGCACATGGCAGAGTGTGGCGATGGAGACAGCAGCAATGGGAGGCCGTACAGGGACCCATGAGAGACTCTGGACCTGGCAGCAGCATGAGGAGGCGGTATATAGGGGCCTATGGCAGATTAGGGGCCTGGCAGCAGCTATGGGAGGCCCGTAATCTGCCAGCACCCTATGTCAAAAAATTCTACACACCAGCAGTGTGTGAGGAGACCTGAAAGTGGCACATGGCAGAGTGTGGCGATGGAGACAGCAGCAATGGGAGGCCGTACAGGGACCCATGAGAGACTCTGGACCTGGCAGCAGCATGAGGAGGCGGGTATAGGGGCCTATGGCAGATTAGGGGCCTGGCAGCAGCTATGGGAGGCCCGTAATCTGCCAGCACCCTATGTCAAAAAAATTCTACACACCAGCAGTGTGTGAGGAGACCTGAAAGTGGCACATGGCAGAGTGTGGCGATGGAGACAGCAGCAATGGGAGGCCCGTACAGGGACCCATGAGAGATGAGAGACTCTGGACCTGGCAGCAGCATGAGGAGGCGGTATATATAGGGGCCTATGGCAGATTTAGGGGCCTGGCAGCAGCTATGGGAGGCCCGTAATCTGCCAGCACCCTATGTCAAAAAATTCTACACACCAGCAGTGTGTGAGGAGACCTGAAAGTGGCACATGGCAGAGAGTGTGGCGATGGAGACAGCAGCAATGGGAGGCCGTACAGGGACCCATGAGAGACTCTGGACCTGGCAGCAGCAGCATGAGGAGGAGGCGGTATATAGGGGCCTATGGCAGATTAGGGGCCTGGCAGCAGCTATGGAGGCCCGTAATCTGCCAGCACCCTATGTCAAAAAATTCTACACACCAGCAGTGTGTGAGAGGAGACCTGAAAGTGGCACATGGCAGAGTGTGTGGCGATGGAGACAGCAGCAATGGGAGGCCGTACAGGGACCCATGAGAGACTCTGGACCTGGCAGCAGCATGAGGAGGCGGTATATAGGGGCCTATGGCAGATTAGGGGCCTGGCAGCAGCTATGGGAGGCCCGTAATCTGCCAGCACCTATGTCAAAAAATTCTACACACCAGCAGTGTGTGAGAGAGACCTGAAAGTGGCACATGGCAGAGTGTGGCGATGGAGACAGACAGCAGCAATGGGAGGCCGTACAGGGACCCATGAGAGACTCTGGACCTGGCAGCATGAGGAGGCGGTATATATAGGGGCCTATGGCAGATTAGGGGCCTGGCAGCAGCTATGGGAGGCCCGTATCTGCCAGCACCCTATATGTCAAAAAATTCTACACACCACCAGCAGTGTGTGAGGAGACCTGAAAGTGGCACATGGCAGGTGTGTGGCGATGGAGACAGCAGCAATGGGAGGCCGTACAGGGACCCATGAGAGACTCTGGACCTGGCAGCAGCATGAGGAGGCGGTATATAGGGGCCTATGGCAGATTAGGGGCCTGGCAGCAGCTATGGGAGGCCCGTAATCTGCCAGCACCCTATGTCAAAAAATTCTACACACCAGCAGTGTGTGAGGAGACCTGAAAGTGGCACATGGCAGAGTGTGGCGATGGAGACAGCAGCAATGGGAGGCCGTACAGGGACCCATGAGAGACTCTGGACCTGGGCAGCAGCATGAGGAGGCGGGTATATATAGGGCCTATGGCAGATTAGGGGCCTGGCAGCAGCTATGGGAGGCCCCGTAATCTGCCAGCACCCTATGTCAAAAAAATTCTACACACCAGCAGTGTGTGAGGAGACCTCAAAGTGGCACATGTTTGAGGCATGATTCATGGCGGATTTAGTCAGTTGTGTCAGGAACTGGTGGTTTGAAATCCAGACTAATCCACGCCTGATTCATTTTCACACAACGTGAGTCTCTCCACACTTTGGGTGGACAGTCGTGTCCTCCGCGGAGTTACAATACCTCCTGCCGCACTAAACACGCGCTCCGATGCCACGCTACTGGCCGGGCATGACAGCCTTTCAAGGGCAAATTCAGCTAGTTGGGGCCAAAGGTCAAGTTTCGTTGCCCAGTAGTCAAGGGGGATTGTCTACCTCGGTTGGCAGGGTGCTGTCCAAGTAGGCCCAAGCCTGTTGTTTGAGGTCCTGCTCCAGGTCCACCTGATGCTGCTGCTGCTGCTGCTGGCTGGTTAGTAGTTTCCTCACTGCGCTGGTGAAGAAAGCTACTCATCATCGACTGCAGACTGAGGCAGCCGCTGCTGGTGGAGCTGCCACTGCTCCTACCACCCCACCCCTCCCCTGCTGCCATGGCAGCGGAACGCGAGCGCACAGGGCCCACAGTGTCTGAGGATGGACGTTGGCGCACAAAAGGCAGAGACCAACTGACTACATAGGTGGTTTTTATAGTACGTTATTTTGGCCTCCCTCTCAGCAGGTGTGAAAAAAGGCCACCATTTTTGGAACGGTAGCGAGGGTCCAACAAGGTGGACAGCCAAAAGTCATCCCTCTGTCTGATGGTTATTATTCGGCTGTCGCTACGCAAGCAACCGAGCATGCTATGGGCCATTTGTGCCAAGGAATGCGAGGGACTCCCTGCCTCCATCTCCACAGCATACTGCCACGGTGCGTCTGGGTCCTCTGTCTCCTCCTCCTCCTCCTCTACCAGATGCTCCTGCTCCTCCACTCCTGTCCGCTGAGTGGAAAAACCACCCATTTCACTCAATAATTCCTGAGCACAAATGTCCTCCTCTACCTCCTCCTCTTCTTCCTGTCCTGCCCCCACAGGGGTCATGTGGCGTTGAGATCTGTGCGCCACGTCTACCGCACCCTGACCAGCCATTGTTAACAGCATTTGTTCAAGGACGTGCAACAGAGGAATGACGTCGTTCATCCCATAGTCCTGCCGACTCACGAATAGCGTGGCCTCCTCAAAGGGCCTGAGCAAGCGGCAGGTGTCACGCATGAGCTGCCAATGGCTGACATCGAAGTTACACAGGGGAGTACCTTTATCCGCTTGTAACATCAGGAAATCGGTGATGGCCTTTCGCTGTTCGTAAAGGCGGTCTAACATGTGTAGGGTTGAATTCCACCTTGTTGCAACGTCGCAGATCAGGCGATGCTGTGGAATTCCGTTCTGCCGCTGCAGCTCAAGGAGGGTGTGCTTTGCGGTGTAGGAATGGCTGAAATGCATGCAAAGTTTACGTGACATTTTAAGGATGTCTTGCAGTGGGATGGTGGATTTTAGAACCGCTTGACAACCAGATTGAACACGTGAGCCATGCATGGCGCATGGCACAACCTTCCTTGACGCAGAGCAGACACCATGTTCTTTCCGTTGTCGGTCAACATGGTTCCGATTTTCAGTTTGCGCGGAGACAGCCATCTGTCGATTTCTCTGTTCATTACACTCAGAAGTTCCTCCCCTGTGTGACTACGTTCGCCAAGGCATACCAGGTGCAGAACAGCGTGACACCGTTGCGCCCTGCACATGTGATATGCCGGTCGGGTAATGGGACTTGGCACGGGGGGGTGGCGGCTGGAGGACACGGCGGAAGAAAGAGGTGGTAGAGGCGGACATCTTTGCCGGACCAAGGACGTGCAAACGTGGAGGCAAAAGCGGCGTGACCTGTCCAAGTTGCTGGTGCGGCTGTGACGGCACCACGTTCACCCAGTGGGCCGTAAATGACATGTACTGTCCCTGACCGTAGTTACAGCTCCACACGTCGGCGCTGCCGTGCACTTTGGCAGAGACCGACATGCTCAAAGACTGGCCCACCATGTCTTCTACATGTGAATGCAGGGCTGGCACTGCCTTTTTGGCGAAGAAATGACGGCTTGGCACTCTCCACCGCGGCGCGGCACAAGCCATCATTTCTCTGAAAGGTGCTGAGTC
>CATNWA010013152.1:0-10532 GCA_951230385.1 Staurois parvus | reverse complement strand
AAAGTCACAGTAAGGCATAAGGTGATCGTGAAAATCACCGCTCCTCAACCACTCAGGTGCCGGAAAAGGCAGAGTCCTCTTCAAAAAACCTTTCGTTTCATACTCTGACTATTACCTCTCCTAAACGTGTAACCATTGCTGTCTGGGCTGCTCTTTAAACAAGGCATCACACCAGCACCTTGCTTCCCTGACATTAGCATTCAGAAAAACGCTGTCATATCCCAGCCTGTCATTGGAGCCTCTCCTGTCCTTGGGCCTAGTTACGGTGTTAAAATCACCTCCAAAGGGGGACTACCAGCCGGGACGTATAAAAAGGAGGAAAGGTTTAATCTTTGTAAAGAGGCATTTCCTGTCCCACTTGGACTGCGGCCCATAAACATTAATCAGACGCAGTTCCTGCCCCCCACAAGGACATCCAGGATCAGACATCTTCCAATCTCCACCTAAATAACACCGCCGGCACGTTACCATGCCGGTAAAAAAGAACCGCAAACCCCCCGCTGTAAGGCTCAGCCGCAAGAGACCAGTAAGAGGACCCACGCTCCACTCCCGTTTGGCCAGGTGCATATCCGCCAAGCTGGGGAACCTGGTCTCCTGCAAAAATAAAATATCAGCATCCATACCACTGATCAAAAAATAAGGCTGTTTCTCTTGCACTTACAGATTTCAGGCTGGCAACATTAATGGTTGCCACCTTCAACGGAGCGGGAAACTGCCATTAAGGAGATTGAGAAAGACGTTTCTTGACTTTCCTTCTGGACTTTCGAGCAGGATCCCTCACCCTCTTCAGGGACCCACCTCCCTCCTCATCCTCCATCGGGGACATGGGGTCACTAGAAGCCCCCCCTTCCTCCCCCGACAGAGAGCCCCACAACCGATTATCCTGGGCCAAGTCTTCCACCTCCAAGGAGGAGACTGACCCTTGCCTCAGAAAGGACAGGCTGATTCCGCTTCCCCACAAGGGACCAAAGCCCTCCTCCACCTGAACCCCATCCGCGCTCCTCCCGAACAGGACCATGCGCCTCCCAAGAGACCCCCCACTCCGCCTGCGAGGACGGGGGAACAGGCACAACAGACCCAGTATCCTAACTCAACCACCCCCGCCCCTTTGGCGGCCTCAACCAATTTCCTCCCTCTCCTGGGAAGGGGGACAGGTGCTACAGAAGGGACTGCAGGGGACTCTACTGGATCAGGCTCAGCAGGGGTAACTGAAACGGGCTGGGCCTCAGACGCCCTCCCTCTTGCCCCGGAAGACACTGCAGAAGCCACACCAGCCCTCTCCGCCCCCAACTCAGCCTCCTCAGCATCCATCTGGTCCAGCTCTGCTGCCAACTCATCTACAGGCAAGTTGCGTTAGAGCCTCAGGACATTGACTATAGGAGTGTCCTAAAACACTGCAGAGATTGCAACGAATCTGGTTGCAGTCCCTCGCCCCAAGTGACCGATTTCCTGGCATAGGGAACACCTTAATAACAGGGACAGGTGGCGGCAAAATGCCCCTTGCCACCACATCTGTGGGCACACCCCGAGGCTGGACCCGGATAAAAAAATGATCAGTCGGTCTTTTCCCAAGAAGGCCGAGGAGAGAATGTGTTGCAAGACGTGACGGACCACCCTCAAACGGACATGTGCCGTCCATCCTCCCGTCCAGATTTTTCTATCATCCAAAATTTTTCTGAAGGGGTGTCCCAACACATCTCCATATCTCCCAGCCAGGACAATACTATATCCGAGGCCGGAACAGACTCGTTCCGGACGGAAGGAATTGTCACCTTTTTAATCACGTTCTGACATGAAATAAGCTTTGGGGTGAGACCCGCCCACCTGGGGCTGTTGACGTAGGTGGCCTCGAATTTTTGCCAGAAAAGGTCGAGCTGATCTGCCCTCACAAAAGGACAGGTCATACTCGCCCGTGCCACACTGGGGCAATGAAAGAAAGCAAAAATGTCGAGCCGCCCGGAATCCCATTTTCTAGGACCCGGGTCTATAACCGCTGCTTGCGGCTCAGAGGGGGACCCTCCCCCGGTTCCATTTTATTTGTACTACATTCTGCGAACTGCAGATGTTGGCAGGTTCCCACCCTTGCTTGGAGTGGCCTAGCTGACTCCTGACCCCCTCTTTAATGCCGGCCGAATAACTCAAAGCGGGGCCTGCTGGTCATAGAGGTACCCACTGCAGAGGGACCTGAAACAAGAGGGACCACAGCCAGGGCAAATGAGACTGTAGAGCCAGCCCCAGACGAAACGGGCTCAGCAGAGGCCAAAGGCCGAGGGATTGGACCAGCAGAGGTGAGACTCCGCACCACAGACCCTGGGGAGACCTGAGCAATAGCAAGGGGACCAGGGGAACTAGGCACTGCACCAGGAGCAACCACCACCCCAAGGGACTGGGACTAGGCAGGACCTGGACCGGAGCACTGACAGGGGCAGTTAACACCAACCCCTGAACTTACAGAGGGAATCCCACCACAGACCCTCCAGCACATGCATCCCCAAGCCACTGCTACATTACCAGGCACATTACCACCCTATGCGTCAGAGTCCTGCACCACGTCCTTAACACCGCCGGTAACTTCCAGCTCTTGCCAGCAGGCCACTCTCCAGAGCGTTAGGCATACGCTTGAGCTTCACATACACCGCCCGCTCTGTTAGAACCGGCTTCGGCGGCTTCCGTGACGCCACTTCCTCCACACTTCGCCATCAGACTCCTCTGAACGCAAAACGGAAGGCATCCAGCCTGTAGTACCTGCCCCACTACCGCCTTGAAGCAAAGCTCTCACCGCTGCCTCCGCTTCCTCCATCCGTGTCCCCCAAATTCAAGCCGGACTGCTGCTGCCCTAAGGGGGAGGGAACCCAGACTCCCCCGTGCCTGCGCCGCGGCCACTGCGTCTTCCTTATTGGGATCAGTGCCATGCTGGGGAAGATGCAGCGGGCTCAGCTGGCCCCTGCACCTGCTCACCTTCTCCAGCATGAGCTCCTCTGACAATTCCTCCTCAGAGTGGCCTCCTCCACCGGGGCCCCTCAAAGCTTCAAACACTGCGGCTTCTTGCTGCTTTGAATCTGGCGTCATTTCTGGTACTTTTCCCAGAGGATTCCACTCTTGCGCTTCAGTGCCGACACACATATTTTTCCTGCAGGGAAATATACGCTGCTTCAATTGCTTCCCAGGCTGGCTTCATTGCCTCGCGTTTGGAAGCTCCATACACGTCATACTGTGACCGGAGCTTCTTCTCAGCTCCAAACTGAGCCTTACCGAGCTTGGCGTCTTCTTCCTTATCCACCGCCTTTGGCCGCGGGCAGCCACACGGACCAGATACTGTGAGTAGTTCTCACCCTTCCTATGGGGCCGCTTCCAGGTCCTCCACTGGTGGAAAGCTGGGAACCGGTACTAAGCCCCTCAGGGGACCTTCCTCCTGCAGGGCCAGGCCCAGGATCCGCCATCTTCTGGGCTGGCTGTGGGGGACACTCAAGCCCATGGCTTTTTCAGGCCTTTCTGGAGCTCACCAGAGCGCTTGTCCAACACAACCTCTCCACACGGTGTCAGGAATGGATTCACCGCTGGTGGTGGGACTCTCCTGCCGTGTGGGGGCTGCAGTACCAAGGCTGGCCATCGGGTGCTGCTCTCCAGCAGCCAGAAGCTCACTCCTGCAATCAAGTCATCACCTGAGGCGTGATTGCAGGAGGTGTATTTAAGGAGTGGCCAGGCTGCAGTCAGTGCCTTGGTGTATAGTTTCCCTTGGGCCCTTGTATCCTGATCCTGCCTGCTTGAATCCTGACTCTGCACGAACTCTGCCTGTACCAACCTCGGCTATTCCTGAACTATTCTTCCGCCCTGCTCCTTGTACCTTTTTGCCTGCCCGTTTGCTACTGACCCGGCCTGCCCGACTGAACGTTAGTATTGTTTCTTATTGTTATCTCTGTTGGAGGTTTGGTTTGCTTTTGCACTGTGTTTATGTTTAGTCTTGCACTGCGTTTATGTATTGTTTTAGTCTTTAGAATAAATTGTATTGTTTATACCATACCATGAAGCCTGCGTTTCCCTGTGTCAGTCCACACACATCTCTGGTCATACTGGAGCCCTGACAGGAGCTGATTGTTGGCTGAGTCTTGCCATTTTGGTTATTCGTCTATCCTTTCGAATGGTAGTTTTTTCGCTTTCTTCCACGTCTTTCAGGTTTTGGTTGCCATTTTAAAGCATTTGCATATCATTTTAGCTGAGCAGCCTATCATTTTCTGCACTTCTTGTTTTCCCTCTCCAATCAACTTTTTAATCAAAGGGTACGCTGTTCTTCTGAACAATGTCTGGACGGACCCATTTTCCTCAGAATTTCAGAGAAGAAATGCACTGTAACCAGCCACTGTACAAACATTTGCTACCTTCCTTCCTTAAATAAGGGCAATAATTTGCCACGTTTTTCAAAGAATGAATGACCTCACTAATAGAAACTCCACACTGCTATTATTTTGAACATGCCCCCTTTTCAATGAGTGATTCAATTACACAGAATCAGCAGCATGCATGTCGCTCATGACCGTTGGGTCTGTTGGATTTCTATTACTCTACTACACCTGCTTAGTAAATTATTTGCCATGTAGAAAAATATATCATTTCTAACAAAAACAGTGATTGATCAGGTTAGTGATGTCTGACTGCTATTATTTTGAACACACAACTGTATATTGGATGGCTGTGAGTTTTAACACATTATTTTTATTAACACAAGATTTTAGTTGTGCTGGTGGTCAGTGGAACTTTGCCCCCTGGTGCTGGTGGTCAATGGAAGCTTTGTTATTGTGTTTTTCTTTTTAAGACAAAAGATGTTAATGTATGGATTGTTTTTTCTAAACTAAAACCTCAGTATTTAGGTTGAATTGCAAGTGTTGGCACTTTACCTTAAATAAGTGGGTTTTGGGTTGCAGTTTGGGCACTCAGTCTCTAAAAGGTTTGCCATTACTGGTTTAAGAGGATTATTTTATTTACAGTATTATATTTATGATTTGTCAGGGTCATATTAGATGTTTTCAGATTTCACACTTTTTTTTTATAAGTTTCCTCCTCCAGCCCTCGCCGGCTCTTCTCCACCTTCAACTACTCTGCTCTCTCCGCCCCCACCTCCACCCAGTACCTCACTCACTGTCCACGAGGTTGCTAACCACTTCCATAATGCAAGATTGATGCAATTCGCTCAGGGACATCACCACTGCCCAGACTTACGCCCCACCTAGCATCCCTCTCACACGAAAACCCCCTCAACACTCCTCTCCTTCGAAAACTCGCCACTGTCCAGACCTCCACCCCACCCAAACATTCCTCACACTAAAAACCCCCTCAACACTCACTCCTTTGACCCTGTTACACTGAATGAGGTCACTAAGGTCTTCTCCAAAGCTTGCCTTACCACCTGCCCCCTTGAACCTGTCCCCACAACAACTCCTACGATCACCTTCTCCTCCATTCCTACGCTCCCTCACTCACATCTTTAATCTCTCCCTCTCTACTGGCACATGCCCCTCCTCCTGAAGCATGCGCACATCACTCCATACTTAAAAAAACCCTCCCTCGATCCCACCGACCTAAACAACCTTAGACCCATCTCCCTGCTGCCATTCTCATCCAAACTCCTTGAGCGCTTAGTCTGCAATCGCCACTAAGCTCCCACCTCACCGACAACAACCTCCTTGATCCCCCTACAATCTGGCTTCCGTCCCCCTCTACACTCTTACCAAAACCACCTACTCAAAACTCACCAACGACCTGCTAACCGCCAAAGCCAATGGCGGCCACTGCTCAGTGCTACTACTCCTCGGACCTCTCCGCGGCTTTTGACATGGTCGACCCACCCCCTCCTCCTCAAAAAACTATACTCTTTTGGCCTCAGATGACCACTGCTCTCTCCTCTATCTATCTCAACGCTCCTTTTAGTGTTACTATAATGCAGCCACCTCCCCCACCGCCCCCCCTCTCTGTTGGGGTCCCCCAAGGCTCTGTCCTCGGGCCCCTTCTCTTCTCCATCTATTTCCTCCTCCCTTGGTCAACTGATACACTCCTACGGGTTTCAACTACCATCTCTTATGCTGATGACACTCAAATCTATCTCTCTTCCCCTCGGGGGCGTCACTCCTTCAGTCTCCGCCAGAATCACTAGCCTTCTGATGACGACATATCAGACTGGATGTCACTCCACTTCCTCAAATTAAACCTTGCCAAACCGAGCTCCTAGTTTTCCCCCCAGCCCGCGCCCCCGCTCCCGACTCTCCATCACGACCAACATAACACCACCATCAGAACCACCCCACAAGCCAGAGTTCCACTATTCTGTGGTCATTCTAAACTACAATCTGCCTTACGTCTACCAGCCCCGGCAAAATCGATCCATCATCAAATATATAATAGATTTCTGACCTAAAAAACAATCAAAACACTGCAGACTCCACCTCCGCAACATCTAAGGGGCCCAAACCAAAATATGCAGCGTTCGGCAAAACGAACTCCAGAAATAAACTACAAAAGCAACTCATTCACTCCGAACAGCAAAATCTTATCTCCCGACTTAACTAAAAAGCATATCACTACTGTAGCACTCCCTCCTCGCCGGCCTAACCCCAATACGACACAGGCTATCCCCACTTCAGTTCTATCCTGAATTACTGCGGCTTGAGAGGCCTGGTAGAACTACATACACCTTACAACCGCTCCGCAGCTGCCACCCCCCTCTTGCCAATCCTCCACTGGCTGATCAGCGCATTGCCCAACGCAATATAAAATTCAAAACTCCAAATACCACGAACATTGACTTACAAAGCTGTTCATAACACTGCCCAAAAAAGTCTACATCACCCGACCCGGGCCGAACTCAAAAGTAAGGGAGTGATATCCATCTACCAGACCCAAAAACGCACTAATCTGAAGAGTGGGTCAAAAAAGGTCAATGAAGAACCTCCTACTCTCCAGTTCCCTGGTCTCCCTCCTCCCATGTCCGTCTCCAGGACTTCTCCAGGGGGATTCCCCAATGCTCTGGATCACTCACTACCTTAACAGGGATCAAGGGGACAATCCATCACAAGACTGTCACCACGTCCCCCAACCTCACCTTTATAATGCAGCACTACCTTGGCGCGGTCCCGCTTAAAAACCTTCACATTCTCCTCCTCAGGACCATTCTTATCCTCAGCCTACCCTTCCCCGCCCCCCCGATCACCCTAATTGCTGATCTCCTCGCTCCTTCCCACCACTTCATCCCCCACACGCCGCCTACCCCTCAACACAGGCTTTACCACTCAGTACTTCCTACACGCTTTCCAACCGCCTTCCGCTGTACCCCCTCTCCCCTCCCTCCTAGATTGTAAGCTCCAAGTGAGCAGGGCCCCAAACTACATCGAAACCCTCGTGTATTGTACTGTCTACAGGAGCTTTGCTACTGTACTGTCTCCCATTATAATGTACAGCGCTGCTTTTTCCTCCTGCCAACCGGAGCAGACGGCCCTCGAACCCCTGGTGTATTGTAATGCGGTATAATTGGCGCCTATTTTATAATACGGTATAATATACACTGTCATTTATATAAGTGCATGTCACACATTTTTGGATTTAAAAAAAATAATAATTTTGAGCAGGTTATATCACTTCCTCGATTGGTATTTAAATAGAATAGAATGAATATAACTTCCAAAATTCAAACAGAATACATTTAAATTCAAATGCCAATTCTATACTTTTCGATTCGGTTGAATTGAAATCAATTCAACTGAATTCGGAAAATTCAAAAAACTAATAATTGACACAAAACCAAAAATGAATTAAACAAACTTAATAAAGTTAACTAAATAATTCTATTAATATTTAAATAATGGATTGAAACAAAATTAAAGGAAACAAATGTTTAGTTCTGCACTTGTCTAAATATTTTACTGTTTAACCTAAGATGATGATATTTCTCCAATAGGTTACCTCGTTCCTCCAGGGTACCTTTGATGTTACTTTGTGACTAGTTCTAGGGTCCCTCTGCACCCCTTCTCTACCTCCCTTCACTCACTTCCTGTCTTCTCTGTTCCTATACCTCCTCCCCCTCCCCTTTCTCCATTACGGAGTTATTACATCTACAAGTGATCATACAATATTGAAATTGTATACCCTAATTTCAAACTGCTAACAGTGTTATTGTTCCTTCTTTGTATCTTTTGTAAAGTTATTTTTTTTTTTTTTTGTTTACAAACGGTTTATTGTACAAGAGTAGACTGTAAAAACAACAGTACATTTTTCGAATGATAGTTACAGCAAAAACAAGGCACTTTTGAAAAGTACAATTTAGAAAAGTATATTAATGTAAGAAAAAGAAGAAATAGAAAAGAGTAGGTTGCAAGTGCATGAAATACGTAGATGATAAAGTAGGTTGTATGATACATCTGTCAACAATATATGCCAGTCAACTTTCATTGGGAATGTTGTTAATCATACAATAAATGTCTATAATCCTTCCATGACTCCCATTTTTTATCAAATAAGTGCATCTTATCCAGTAGGGTATAATGAATACTTTCCATGAGCATTACAGCATCAACTCTGTGTAAAACAGAGGCCAAAGGTACAGAATTGGATCTTCAGTGTAAGGCAATAGACCATAAAGTGGCAATACATATAGTATGTATCAATCTCATAATAACATCAGAGACCCCCGGGATATGAGCCCCCAAGAGACAGGTCTGTAAAGACAATCGTTACCGGGGGGTACCCACCCAGTGAGGTAGCCACCTCCGATATCTTGCACCAAATCATAGATAAGGTTGGGCAATCCCAAAATATATGAACCAAAGTACTGGGAGGCCACAGCCCCGGAAACATAAAGGGGATGTTTGTGGGGAACATTGCATATAGTCTTGATGGGGTATAAATACTATCTGGTTAAAACCTTAAGGGCGTCTCATGAACAGAAAGAGATCGAGAACACTTACATATGTTGTCCACCATGGGAATCCCGCAGTCTTCATCTGAAAAAGTAATACCACTATCCTCCTCCCATTTTTGTCTATATAGGGGGGGTGTATGAAAAAGACCAGACCAACGATTGGTGATATAGATCAGAAATAAGACCCCTACCCCTAGGAGAGTCTCAGCTGATACGTTCAAAAAAGGAAATCGGAGAAGATAGTATAAGGCCAAAGTGTGAGTTAAAAAAGTGTCTAATCTGTCGGTAACGATGGTATTCACAAAGGGGAACATCAAAAAGCATGCGCAGCTTATCAAAGGTTATATAAGATCCTCCTCTTTGAAAATCAGATAATCTGATAAAGGATCGATCATACCACCAACGGGGGGAGGGGAAGAAAAGGGTAAAGTAGTGCAGGAAAAATTGCAACAAAAAAAGGGGAAAAGCGGGGTGGATCACCGGGAAAAATGAGAACCCCTGGGGAAAATAAGAGAGACCAGATTCAATTTAAATTTGTATTTGGATCAAAGTGTGTCAATGAATGGGTCACTATGGAGTTATAAAAAGTAAGCGATCGAGGAGAAATTTTGGACCACCAAAATACCCAGTAAATAGAATGGGGTCGTATAGACTGAGATTCAAACTTGAAGTCCATGGGATCTGAGAGTTAATAGTTGCACATTGTGATAGTTGCGCAAAACGAGCCGAGAGATAATAATAGCCAAAAATTGGGGAGTCCGAGGCCTCCCGTCCGTTGTGAGCGGTACAAAACAGATTGAAGCAAGACGTGGATGCTTATTACCCAGATAAAATTGTTGAGATAGTCCGCTGAAAGTGGTCCAAAAAAACGTTTTAGAGACCGGAATTGGAAGTGCTCTAAAAACGATAAAGTAGTTTGGGCAAAATATTTCATTTTTAACCTGCGTGACTCTACCCAGGAAGAAAATGGGGTAAAACCGTGCTAAATCTTCAATAAAGCAGAGAGACGTGATACACCTGGTGGGATAATTAGCTGCAAACATATCTCGAGTATCTAGGAGTGAGATTAATACCTAAATAGGATATCCGATCCATGACCCAACGGAAATGGAAAAGAACTACGGAGAGATGCACTTAGGGGATCAGGAACATTAACCGACGATAATCACTGATTTTGGTCAAATTAACAGTAAGACATGATGCTATAGGGCAAATCGTTCACATAACGGCATATAAAATAGTGCAAAGAAGTTTAACAACGGGTTCGTAAGAAAAAGCATAACCTCATCAGCAGGACATACTATATATTGAAAATTGAGAGTAACGTAATTAATGGGTAGCAGAGACGAATATTCCGGCTGTGAACTGATCGCGTACTGTTGCCACAATGTTCCAACACCACGCCAAATAAACGAGTGTGAAAGAGGACAGCCCTGCTACGTGGTACCTCAACCCAAAGTAAAAAATTCCGAAATTACCGCCAGGCAGCCTTATTTCGTTTTAGAGAGTCGTATCGGGCGTGTTTTACCAGCTAAAAACTGTTCACTGAAGCCTATTTTCTGTAGCCCAGGACAAAAGATAAGGCCAAAGAAATATCAAAGGCTTGTTTTATGTCAGACTCATCAACAGG
>CATNWA010013150.1:0-19473 GCA_951230385.1 Staurois parvus | reverse complement strand
TCTCCCTACATCTAGGGCCTTTTTTAAACTCGCCTCTGAGATCACTTCTCACATAAAGACAGAGACACACCACCTTCCCGTTGCTTATTTCCCCCATCTCCTCCGAAAGAGAACATAGCCAGATTATTAATGGCCCAGTCATGTGAAGAATGGAATCGATGATTCTCGGCAATCATCAATTCAATCATAGTTTTCTCGTTGTCGTGGCAACAAAGCTTACTCACCTAGGTTGCTTGGCCAGACTTCCTCGGCTAGTGTTGTGAACGAACACTTTAATGGCATGTGAACAACAGGTGTTGACAACATATTTGATTCACTATATTTTTATATTTTCCATACATAATTATAGTGTACTCCAAATCCACTGGTTGTTTGTAACATGGGGAACCTTCTTGTCCTGCCAATAGATTTTGAAATTATTATGATTGTGGACCTTAGGTTGAAGCCATGTAAGATGATAAGGCAAGAGGGGCAGGTGAGTCCATGGTTTGGTTTAGTAAAGGTGCATTAGTCTGACAGCAGCATTCATTACCAGACTGAAGGCGTGGCGGGGATAAGCTAGTGTAAGGAGTTTAAGGCCAGTAGAGTTCGTGAGAGAGCACTAACAGTGTGTGGACTGGTTGGGACCATTGGTTTGTGCTGTATGAATCTCAGATGGTTAAAGTCATGGGCGATAGGGGGATACAGATGAGCGTGAACTTAATACAAGCTCTAGTTTTAGTAAAGATTGAGTTTGAGGTAGTTGTGTGACATCCATACTGATATGTCACTTAGTAATTTGTGATCTGTAAGGGGATTGTGAGGGGTGAATTGAGAAAGTTGAGAGATAGATCTAGGGATGTTATCAGCATAGAGGTGGGATGGAAGCCATGGAGATTATCAACATGGCTATGGAAGAGATATAGAGAGAGAAGAGGAGGAGCCAAGGATGGAGCCTTGGGGGAACCCCAACAGAAAGAGGAAGAGGAGCAGAGTAGATGGTATTTTATGTGACACTAAAAGTGCACTGGTACCAGAATAACCAGGGCAAAGAGCAGAGTCATAGGAGGCCCAAGGGAGTGGAGTTGTTGAGGACCGAGTGGGTATGGTCAACTGTTGTCAAAGGCTGCAGAAAGGTCATAAGAGTATGAGTATAGGAGTAATGGGCCGTAGGTTTTAGAGTTAGCAGCATCATTGGTGAGTTTTAATAGAGCATTTTTCAGGTGGAACGTTGGGGGAGAAGCAGAACTGTAGGGGATCTGAAAAAGTTGTTTGGTGTCGAATGAGTGGTATGCAACATACCAAGCATACCACTGTGGATAAGGCATTTCAAGAAGCTTGGTAGGCAAATGGGAGAAGGGAGATGGGTCTCTTAGGTTATTCAATATAGTAGGGGTCTCAGATAGAGAGATTTTTAAGTATGGGGGTGGTCAGTACAATGTGTTGATGCGTGGAAGGGAGACGTGCTTGAAGAGAGGGAAAGGTTGAAGATTTGGGTTTAAGAGTTTAGGATGGAGCAGGAAGATGGTCCTAGTAATTGAGAGGGGACAGATCCAGGGAAAAGGTGGTGAGGTGGACATAGGAAAGGAGTTTGGCAACTTCCTCAGTGGTAACAAGGGGGTGAAGGAAGAGTGTGTTGTTGGACTTGGTGTGTTGATTGGGAGAGAGAAAGCTGGTGTGGCTATCTCATGACAAATTTAGTGGTTTGATTTTGTTATTGAAATGATTGGCATTTAATATCCTGGGGCAGTAAGCTTACGTGGGTAGTTTAGGAGGAGTTGACGCCGTGACGTCACACCCGCCAAGCATTAACGTGGAGCTCGTTGCCGGCGGACATCTTATTACTTACCCAGTGGTTCAGTTACTAACAGGTTTATTTATATGTTTTAATATCTATTGTCTGCAACGTAGATGATTGTATCACTATTATTTTTAAGGTAAATTTGAGGTTAAAAACCTACTCAACTATGGGAGTGTTCTTACTGCCCCCTGGGGGAGTGCTCTTAGTCCGCAGACCCATCGCAAAGACTCATCGCAGACCCACTCCAGGAACGGATTGCCATTTATCACTCAGGCACCAGTAAGGACGGTACCTAAAGGGACCCCGCCAGTGGAGTTTAGAACAACCCATTTAGGACCCGAGGAGAGAGGAATCTCTCACCACCTTGACAGCAGGATTTACACTCAATGCGGCATTTAATATGCACGTCCGTGAGTGCACATTTCAACACCACATCCTCACGAAGTAACAGAGACAAACCTCTATTATTTATGTTTAATTGGGTACTGTTGGACTATCCATGTATTTGTTAGTGACTTATGTAATAAATTTATGGGTATTTTCACCTTTAACTTTTACCATTGCTCAATAGCGCTGCACTTCCTTTTATATATCTATTTGTCTTTTCATAGGTCCTTGGTGACCTTTTTTGTGCATAGCAGCTTGTTGGGTTTTTTCATTAAGGGGGACTCTCTTTACCATTTTATGTACATTAGTAAGCTAGTTGGGATGGTGGGGTGGTTAGTGTGTGGTGAAGTAAGGATTAAAGGTATAAAAGTTGACAGGATTTGGATGGGAGGGTTTTGATGAGAATTACTCGATGTTGTGTAGTAGGTTGTTTAGCAGTATGGAGGTAGGAGCTGTATTTGAGAAGGAGGGATTTGTAGAGGGTGAAGTCTTTCAGGGATTTAGTTTTACTCCATACTTGCTCAAGACCACGGCTGCATCTCTTGAGATTCTGGTTGTCATCTGTTTGCCAGGGTTGTGGACAGGTGAGGCCTGGTTCTGCGTGTAGTGAGAGGAGCATGGGTGTCCAGGAAGGATGACAGAATGTTGTTGTAGTCAGAAGTGCCCAGGTCTGGGAAGGACAGGGCAGCCATTTTATCATAAAGGCAGTCAGTAGCAGGATGAAGAAGGGAAGGGTTGAGGTGGCCAAGTTTCCTGCGGGTAACCATTTGATGGTTGGAGGCATGGGAGGTAGGAGATGGGGAAAGTATGAAACTGAGAAGGTTGTGGTCAGAGAGAGAGAAAGGGATGTTAGAGAGGTTACAGGGAGTGCTTAAGTGGGAGAATGCGGGGTTGAGGGTGTTGCCATTGGAGTAAGTGGTGGCTTGTGTCCATTGTATTCGGTTAAAAGAGGAGGTTAAGTTGAGTAGTTGAGAAGTGGCTGAGGTGTTAACATTGATTGGAAAGTGATGCCTGTAGCACAATGCAAGAAAAAGAAAATAGCGCAGGGTAGACATGACTTAAGAGGGGGGTAGGAAAGACAAGAAAGGGTTTAAGAGAAAAGTAGGTGTGAGTTTAGAAAATGGGCAGTTTTATTTGATTATGTGACGGGAGTGCAGGGTGGGGTCTTCAGCACCTTTGGGTGTGGTTGTGGGGGGGTCATCCTATTCAGTCCAGGATACAACATTATTGGAGCGAGCTTTCCTCCCACCCTCCCTGGGGTGTGTGTGGGTGTTTTTTTTTTATTCTCGGTATGTTCTGGCTCCGGAGGCTGTTGTTGGTCTTTGGAGGCGGCACATACTTTTAAGCTAAAGCGAATGGTTGGGACCCATCGGTGGGATAGTGTGTTGGGACCCATCGGTGGGATGGTGTGTTGGGACCCATCGGTGGGATGGTGTTGATGTTGGGACCCATCGGTGGGATGGTGTGTTGGGACCCATCGGTGGGATGGTGTGTTGGGGACCCATCGGTGGGATGGGATGGATGTGTTGGGACCCATCGGTGGGATGGTGTGTTGGGGACCCATCGGTGGGATGGTGTGTTGGGACCCATCGGTGGGATAGTTGTTTTGGGACCCATCGGTGGGATGATGTGTTGGGACCCATCGGTGGGATGGAGGTGTTGGGACCCCATCGGTGGATTGTGTTGGGACCCATCGGTGGGGATGGTGTGTTGGGACCATCGGTGGGTGGGATGTGGTGTGTTGGGACCCATCGGTGGGATGGGTGGTGTGCAGTGGAGGGGCGGGTGTATTTCTAGTGTTAATATGTGGTTACACCCCTTTAGCACCTGATGGGTAAATGCATGTACTAGCTTTTTGGGATTTGAGCACAGGGATCTCTTGTTTGTTTCTTGGGTGTTATTTGATCACCTGTGTGTCTTTTAATTTTTTTGCTCTATAAACAAAAAAAAATATTTTCTTGAAAAAAACCTATATGATCTTTGGACTTTTTGATATAAAAACATGTCCAGTTAAAAAATTTAAACAATCTAATTTCGTCATAAATTTAGGCCAAAATGTATATTCTGCTCCGTGTCTTTGCTAAAAAAAAATCCAATGCGTGTAAATTAATTTTTTAAAGTTATATATAGTGTTTACAAATGGCGGCATATATACTGGAATTTTTTTTTTTTCTAGTAATGGAGGCGATCAGCGAATTATAGTGGGCTGTGACAGGGCATTCTGACACGGGGGGGGGGGGGGGGGGGTGGGTGGAGGCATATGGGGGCTGACTTGGTGTCACTGCATGACCATCCCTAGTGACACCAATACAGTGATCAGTGCTAATAAAATGCACCGATACTGTACTAATGGCACCGGGCAGGAAGGGTTAACGTTTATAGCGATCAAAGGTTAACTTGTGTGCTGTGTTTGTGTTTCACTGTAAAGCATTCTGCTATGTCAGAGCCATACAAATACAGTGTGCAGGAGCTGACAGGCGAGAGATCCGTGTTGTCTATACACCAGTGGAGTAGTCTCCCCTTTCGGAGATAACTCGGCGATCACCGGGGTGCCAGCAAGTAATCACCATAACCGGGACCGGTGATTGACAGCCGAGGCTTGTGAATGGCGGTGCTACGCGGAACTGTGAAATCACATATATATACGTTATTGTGCGCACCCGTTCCGAGCTGTAGCAGTAAAAGTTTCTGCTATAGGGCGGCACGTAACCGGTTAACTACATTGGTAAAGTCTGCCGAGTCCAACAATCACTTACTAACAAATACAAACGGAAATGTTGGATATCTCTCCTTTCTGGACACGGGGAACACTCATAGCAGCATTTATGTATGGAAGAGCCAAACTTTTTCTGCTTCCGGGGTAAACAAGGGGATTGAGCATCGAGATATCGGAACCTGAAATCAGGAAATTATTTTTATTAATCATTATTATTTTTTTATCATTAAATTATTATTATAATTTACCCCCCACTTACCCCCTTCCTAGGCCAATTTTCAGGATTCAGAGCTATCTGACTTTTTTACTTTGAATGACAATTGCGCGGTTATACAAAATTTGTTAAAAATCAAGACTAAAATTTTATCATTTTTTATTCACACAACTAGAGCTTTTTTTTGGGGTTTTTATTAATTTTTTGCTAAATTAATTAAAATTTGAAAAAAATTTGAAAAAAAACCTCACGTTTTTTCTTTGTTTCTGTTAGTTAAACAATTTATTTCATTAATTTAGGCCAAGATGTATTCTGCTCCATGTCTTTGGTGAAAATTTATTTAAAATTAGGATGTATTTATTTTATCTGTAGGAAAGTTATAGAGTTTCCAAAAACTATGGGATAATATCTGAAAATGATCAAAAGATATGAAGTACTGACGGCCAATCTAATTTCTTGAGGTCCAAGAATGTTTTAGGACAATAGAGATATCCCCCAAAATTTAGGTACAGAAAATATCCCCCAAATGTCAGGATGTATTATTAGTTATGTTTCAAATGTCAGGACAGTATACCCTTAATCCCCCAAATGTATATTAATTAGTACAGATATCCCCCAAATGTCAAATATTGGGTTTTTTTACAGATTATTTTAAAAATGTCAGGGTACAATGTACAGATATTTATTGGACAGTACAGATTATCCCCCAAATGTCAGAACAAAACAGATATCCCCAAATGTCAGGACGGTACAGATATTTTTTTAATTTCAGGCCCGTACAGATATCCCCCCAAAATGTCATTAACAAATTAAAAATATCCCCCAAATGTCTAGGACTAAATTTATTTGGATACAACGCTCATACAGTACAGATTTCTTCAAATTCAGGACAGTATGTGAAATCCCCAAATGTTCAGGAATTAATAAAATTTATAAAAAAAAATAATAAAAATATAAAATTAAAAATTATTAAAAATATAAAAAATTTTTATATTTTAATTTTTAATAATATTTATTAATAAAAAAAAAAAATTTATTATAAAAAATTATAAATTAAAAAAAAATTTTAAAATTATTTAATAAAATTTTAAAAATAATTTTTAAAATAAATAAATATAATAATTAAAATTAAAAAAATAAATAAAAAATTTTAAAAAAAAAAAATAATTTAAATAAAATTAATAAAAATTAATATTTTTATATTTAATAAAAAAAATAAAAAAAAAAAAAAAATTTTTATATTATAAAATTTTATTATATAATTTTAAAAAAAAAAATTAAATTTAAATAAAAATAAAATTAATAAAAAAAAAAATTATATAAAAAAATATAATATTTAATTAAAAAAAAAAAAAAAATATTAAAATAAATTTTAAATAAAAATTTTTTTTTTTTTAAATATATTAAAATTAAAAAAATTTATAATAATTTAAAAAAAAAATATAAAAAATTATAAAATTTTTTTTTTAAAAAATATTTTTTATAAAAATTATAAAAAAAAAAATAAAATATAATTAAAAATTATAAATAATATAAAAAAAAATAAAAAATATAAAAAAAAAAAAAAAAAATATTTTATTTTTAATATTTTTTTATTTTAAAAATAAAAAAAAAATATAAAAATTTATTTAAAAAAAATAAATTTTATTTAAAAAAAAATTAAAAAAAAAATAAATTAAAAATAAAAAAAATTAATATAATTAAATATATATATAAATTAATTTTAAAAAAAAAAAAAAATTAAAAAAATTATAAAATTTATAAATATATTAAATAATATAAAATTTTAATTTTATAAAAAAAAATAATTAAAAAAAAAAAAATTTTTAATTTAATAAATATTATTTTTTTAAAAATTTTTTTTTAATATTAATTTTTTAAATTTTTTAAAATTATTAAAATAAATATTTTTAAAATTTTTTTTTTTAAAAAATAAAAAAAAAAATATAAAAAAAATTTAAAATTTTTATAAAAAAAAAAAAATAAAAAAAAATAAATATTTTATTTAAATTAATTAAAAAAAATTTTAAAAAAAAATTATAATTATAAAAATAAATTATTTTATAAAATTATTAAAAAAAAAAAAAATAAAAAAAAAAATAAAAATATAATTATTTTAATATTATAAAAAAAAAAAAATTAAAAATTTATAAAAAAATAATTTAAAAAAATTTATAAAAAAAAAAATATATAATAAAAATAATTATAAAAATATAAAAATTTATTTATATAAAAAAAAATTTTTTTTTTTATTTATTATTTTAAAAAAAAAAAATTTTTATTAAAATTTAAAAAATTATTTTTTTTTAAATTAAATTAAATTAAAAAAAAAATTTTTATAAAAAAAATTAATTTTAAAAAAAAAAAAATTAAAATTTTAAAATAATAAAAAATAATATTAAAAAAAAAAAAAAATTTTATTAAAATAATAAATATTTAAAAATTTTTATATATTATATTTTTATAATAATATTTTTTAAAAAATTTTAAATTTTTATTTTTAATAAAATTTTTTTTTTTAAAATATTTAAATTTATATAAAATATATTTTATTATTTAAAAATAAAAAAATTTTTTTTTTTATATTTTTAAAAATATATTTTTATATATTATTTTTATTTTTTAATTAAAAAATTAATTATATATATATAATATAAAATAATATATAAATATTTAAAATATAAAAAAATAAAATTTAAAAAAAAATAAATTTTTATTATAAATATTAAAATTTTATAATATTTTTAATTTTAAATTTTTTTATTTTTTTTATTTAAATATAATTATATTTTATAAATTTTTATATTATTTTTATAATTAAAAAAATTAAATTTATTTAAATTATTTTTATTTTTTTATAAAAAAATAAATTATTTTATTAAAAAATTTAATTATATAAATTTAATAAATAAATTAAATTATATTATAAAAATATATATATAAAAAAATTTTTTTATAAATTAATTAAATTTTTTAAATATAAATTATTTTTTTTATAAAAATATTATATAAAATTATATTTTTTATAAAAAATAATTATTAAAATTTATTATAAAATATAAAATTTTATAAATTATAAATAATTTATATTATTAATAAATAATTTTAATTTAAATTATTTAATAGTACAGATAAAAATGTCAGGACAAGTTACAATTTAGATATCCCCCAAATGTCAGGACAGTAACAGATATCCCCCAGTTCCCTCAGAAAAAAGTACAGATATCCCCCAAATGTAGAGGACAGTAAACAGATATCCCCAAATGTCAGACGTACAGATATCCCCCAAATGTCAGGACGGTACAGATATACCCCAAATGTCAGACAGTACAGATATCCCCCAAATGTTCAGGACAGTACAGATATCCCCCAAATGTCAGAACAGTACGGATATCCCCAAATGTCAGAACAGTCACGGAATCATCCCCCAAATTGTCAAGGTGACAGTACAGATATCCCCCAATGTCAGAACAGTACAAGATATCCCCCAAATGTCAGGACAGTACGGATATCCCCCAAATGTCAGACAGTACGGATATCCCCCAAATGTCAGGAATGGTACAGATATCCCCCAAATGTCAGGACAGGACAGATATCCCTCCAAATGTCAGGTGGTACAGATATCCCCCAAATGTCAGGACAGTACAGATATCCCCAAATGTCAGACTGTACAGATATCCCCCCAAATGTCAGGACAGTACAGATATCCCCCAAATGTCAGGACGTACAGATATCCCCCAAATGTCAGAACAGTACAGATATCCCCCAAATGTCAGGACAGTACAGATATCCCCAAATGTCAGGACGGTACAGATATCCCCCAAATGTCTAGGACAGTACAGATATCCCCCAAATGTCAGGACAGTACAGATATCCCCCAAATGTCAGGACAGTACAGATATCCCCCAAATGCAGGACAGTACAGATATCCCCAAATGTCAGAACAGTACAGATATCCCCCAAATGTCAGAACAGTACAGATATCCCCCAAATGTCAGGACAGTTACAGATAATTAAAAAAATAAATGACCCTCCAAAATTAAAAAAAAATGACTTGAGGTCCCCAAATCCGTACCAGACCCTTATCTGAGCCTGCAGCCTGGCAGGTCAGGAAAGAGGGGGGGGATGATTGACACTCCCCCCAAACTACACCAGGGCACATGCCCTCAACATGGAGGAGTGAATTGGTGCAGGGGGCTTCCCCCCAAAGAGAACAGTATGATCTGGCGCTTAACTGGGACCAATGGTAATGCAAACACTATGTAAGGGAGTCCTTATAAGTCCTAATTACTCTGACAAAGTCCTTTTAAGGCCCAGAATTCCACAATATACAAAAAATCCAAAGAGTTGCCGGCGGCAGCCATCCACAGGGAGTGACCAGCTATGTAGGGAGGGACAGGAGGCGCCAGCTAAGTGCAGTATGTGTATATGCAGTATATATATATATATGCGGTGGGTTTCCTACAGGTACTCCGGTTTCCTCCCCACACTCCAAAGACATGCTGATAGGTTAATTGGATCCTGTCTAAATTGGTCCTTGTATATGAATGTGAGTTAGATACCTTAGATTGTACGCTCCTTGAGGGTTAAGGACTGATGTGAATGTACGATATATATGTAAAAGTGCTGCGTAAATTGACAGCGCTATACAAGTACCTGAAATAAATAAATAAAGAAATATAAATACGTGATTTCTCATTTCCTGGTAGGGGGCGCGGTCGAGCCATTCGCGTCTGTGACTGTCAATCACCGGTCCTGGCCGGTAATTACCCGCCCAGAGATTACCGAGCATCTTCGATGGGGAGGAAGATTATTTTGTTTACAATCTTCCTCTCTGTCAGCTCGGGCACACTGCACAGCACAGCCATCCATAGCAGTGTGATTACAGTGAAGCACACTCCACCGCCCCCTAGTAATACACTCCAGCACACAGTTAACCCTTTGATCGTCCCTCATGTTAACTCCTTCCTGCCCAGTGCCATTCGTACAGTATCAGTGCTTTTTATTAGCACTGATCACTGTATTGGTGTCACTGAAGATGTCAGTGACACCAAGTTGGTTCCCCCCAGTGTCAGAACTCTCGCTAAAAGTTGTTGATTGTCGCCATTTCTAGTAGAAAAAAAAAATCTCATTATCTATACCGCCATTTGTGAACGCTATAACTTTTTATGTAAAACCAATTAATTTACACGTATTGGGATTTTTTTTTTAGCAAAGACACGGATCAGGATACATTTTGGCCAAATTTATGACGAAATTTGATTTTTTAATTTTTTTACAGGACATGTTTAATAGCAAAATGTCCAAAATCTTGTTTTTTTCCTCAAAATTGTTGGTCACTTCTTTGCTTATAGCGCAAAAAATAAAAAACGTACAGACGATCAAACACCCCCAAAAGAAAGCTCAATTCGTGGGAAAAAAAGGATGTAAATTTAATTTGTGTGCAGCATTGCATGACCGCGCAATTGTCAGTTAAAGTAACGCAGAGTTGTAATGAAAAAAATGGCCTGGTCAGGGGGGAATCCTCTGGAGGGGGAGGGGTTAAAGAGGTTAAAACACTCACAAGAGGACTACAAACTTCAGACGTATCAGATTAGTAGGTTCTTAGCTCGCTGCTTTAGCAGGGTCTGCCGCTGTCATCTGGGCTGGAAGATGGGAGAATGGAGTCGGGATGCCCTGTGTATGTGAGGAAGTGCACCGGAACCCGCGCGTGGAATGCACGGGAGGGAGGGACATCACCGGAAGGAGGCGAGGATCGGGACCAAGAAGGAGGAGAGAATGGGGACCAGGAAGGAGGAGAAGATCAAGACCAGGAAGGAGGAGAGGATCGGGGACCAGGAAGGAGGAGAGGATCGGGACCAGGAAGGAGGAGAGGATCGGGACCAGGAAGAGGCGAGGATCGGGACCAGGGAGGAGGAGAGGATCGGGACCAGGAAGGAGGAGAGGATCGAGACCAGGAAGGAGGAGAGGATTGGGAACAGGAAGGAGGCAAGGATCGGGACCATGAAGGAGGAGAGGATCTGGACCAGGAAGGAGTCAAGGATCGGAACCAGGAAGGAGGCGGGGATCGGGACCAGGAAGGAGGAGAGGATCGGGACCAGGAAGGAGGAGAGGATCGGAACCAGGAAGGGAGGCGAGGATCGGGACAAGGAAAGAGGCGAGGATTGGGACCAGGAAGGAGGAGAGGATCAGGACCAGGAAGGAGGAGAGAAGTTCGGGACCAGGAAGGAGGAGATGATCGGGACCAGGAAGAAGGAGAAGATCGGGAACAGGAAGGAGGCGAGGCTAAGGACCAGGAAGGAGGAGAGGATCTGGACCAGGAAGGAGGAGAGAATCCAAAAATCAAATCTATTTTAAGTACCCCATTTTTCCCGGGACTGCACTGAATCCCAGCAGCCTTCCCCTCAGATCTTCTAAAAAAAAGCACTGACACTGTACTAATGGCACTGGGCAGGAAGGGGTTAACATCTGGGGAGATCAAAGGGTTAACTGTGTGCTGTGTTACTATAAGCTGTGTCCATGTGCTTCTCTGTAATCTCTGTCAGCTTGTGCACACTGCTTTGGATGGCTGTGCACAGCACTGTACAGCCATCCAAAGCAGTGTGCACAAGCTGACAGGGAGGAGAAACTGTCCTCCTCATCGGTGATGCTCAGCAGTCACCGGAGTGTGAGTGATCACGGCCAGGATCCAGTGATTTACAGCCACGTCCATGAATGGTGGCGCTACCCTACCGTATATATACGTGATTTTGCACACCTGTGCCGCCCTGTAGCAGTATTTCTGCTATATGGTGGACGGGAAGCAGTTAATTACCACCTTACTCAGCCACAGAACCTGTGTCATTAATATGTGTGTTGGGTGTAAAGGGATGATGCAGCCACCCTATTTGGGCACAGAATGTGGAGATGAGACCACTGCCCCCTGAACGTGGGCACGGGTGCCTTGCAAGGGGGAGGCGTATGGTACATTAAGGAAGAGGCTGCATCATTACTTCCCATTTCTCAGCCACAAGTGATGGTCTGCACACCCCCTGTGTTCGGTTTGCGGTAGAAAGTTATACTGCGAACATCGAACATAATGCAGGTCTATGGGACTTGAACTTGTAAATTTAAAAAATGCCCATTTGGAAGGCTTATATGCAAGTTATTGGCCATAAATGTGGTATGGGGGGGGCGCATGCGCGGCCGGCACCCGTATGGACGTGTAGTGTGAACCGCTCCGTCCAGCCGCCAGAGAACGATCGCGGCTCACACACAGACCCCAGGGAATTCTGACACCACAGCGACCTGTACGAGAGGTGTCCGAACCTCCCCAGACATGCCCCGCAGGAGGAAAACCCCGGGGCAGCGGGGAAACTTACACATTTCTTCCCTGCCATCACGGCAGGAATCCAAGATGGCGCCAGCGGCAGTGACATGAGGGACAGCAGGCAGCAAGGGGACTACTCTGCCCAGCAACAAGACCACAGGCTGAGATACCCACTATATCAGGGGACCTGGTGAGTTGTCTCCCCCTCTGTCCCCCACACACAAGAAGCCCAGCCAAGTCCAGAATCAGACTGGACCCTGAACAACAGCAGACATGCCAGGCCCTCAGTGATTCACCCCCACAGCTACACACAGACCTCCCTGTCATAGAGGCATTCCCAGCAACAGATCAACCAGTAACTGAGATATGCATGAAGAACATGCTATTATCCCTTAAACAAACCCTGCATAATGATTTATCATCATCTTTGGTACACATCACTAACGTGGTCAAACACCAAGATCAAAGAATACAACATATTGAAACCAAAATGGGCGACATCATTATAGCGCACAATGATTTGATTGACGCACACACAGATCATACCTCGGACATCGAACAAATTAATTTGAAACTAGCCAACCTGGAAGATCGTTCAAGGCGTAAACAATATCAAGTTTAGGGGGTATACCTGAAAGCATCACTAATGAAGCATTGCTATCCTATATAAAACAGTATATAAAAGTCCTCATCCCATCCATCTCAGACCTGGAGCTGGCCATAGACCGAGCCACCGCCTACCTAAACCAACATTCCTATCGGCCTCCATTCCTAGAGATGTTTTAGCCCGGATTCATTTCTACCAAATAAAGGATAAAATTATGCTGGCAGCCAGAAATACATCTACACTACCACCGTCACATGCAAATGTCCGGTTATTCGCAGGTCTCCAAAGACCACGCTGCTTAACCGAAAAAAGAATGATTACCATTACTAAGCCTTGAGGAACCATGGTATAGCATATCAATGGGATTCCCCACGAAGCTAACCGTAAAACAAACACGGTAAAACCTTCACCATTAAAAATCTCGAAGCAGGCCTAGACCTGCTTAAAGCCTGGAAATAATACCTGAAGACACACAACCACAAAACGCACCTATTCATTCTCAGAGTATGGAAGCTGATTAAGCGTGTCACTACTCGCACCCCGCTATAACATCAACGTAGCACCTCAAAGATGTCATTTCCCCTCACTAATCTCTGGCGATCGGCCGAGTTTTTGGAGTTATATGTTACTAGAAACTGTTTGGCTTGACCTTTTTACGGCCAAAGCCTGTTTGAACCCCCCACATCTGAAGTAGCAATACAAGCTACTCAGACCACTTGCATTTTCCGCAAGTCTTTTTTTTACACCCCTCCTTCTTTCCTTTCACCTCCCTCCTTGGCACCATCACCAGTCGCTCAAATTCGCCTTATCACCTACAGATTAATGATGAACTTTCATGGAAATTTCACCTTAATCCAGCAACCAAACCTAAACGATTTCTCACTTTTGATTACCTCCTCCCTCACTTGGAGATCCTTGCACAATCTCACATCCCTTCAAATATCATCTCAAACATTTCGCTTAGCGCTTTAAGACCTGCACAATGATCAACATCACATCCCTTAATGTCCGTGGCTTAAACTCTCCATTCAAAAGATCAATGCTCCAAAAAGAAACTAGGAAATTTCAGACCGATATAGTTTTTATTCAAGAATCCACTTCGCTACAAACAAGATACCCAAATTCCACCTCCATTGTTTCCCAAACATCTTCATGGCCACGAACTTAAAAAAAAAAAAATGGGGTCATTACAGCCATAAAAGACTCTATCCAGTTCCAAACTCATATCAGAAACCGTTGACACCCTCAAGGTCGCTACCACATTCTAATATGCCAACTGAACAATAACCTCTACACTTTGGTGAATGTATATGGTCCCCAACAAAAACTAGCTGCAATTCTTTAACAAGCTTTACAATACTATCTCTTCACTAAAACAAGGAAGAATTATCATTGGAGGAGACTTCAATATCATTGGCAATCCGCACCTAGACTCATCTTTTGATAAAAGATCGTCTAAACAGGCCTTCAATCAATTCCTACATAACCATGACCTCTATGACATCTGGAGATGTCAACATAGCAACGAGAAAGACTTCACCTACTACTCCCCTCCACATCTTTCAATACTCCAAAATCGATTTTTTCCTCACGGACAAATGGACATTGCAACATATTTCATCATCTATACAATTGGCACGATAACGTGGTCAGACCACGCTCCTATCCACATCTCAGTGGACGAAAACCAACGCTTGGCAATCCCGCCTATTTGGAGACTAAATTCTGCAATCCTGAAGAACCCTGAACACCAGAAAACATATTTTAGAAGCTCATAACTATTTTTTGAGACTAACGCAACTCCGAACATGCCTATAACCACGCTCTGGCCCACCTATAAGGCATTACATGAGAGGTATCCTTATACAATTAAATTCCCGCATTAAAAAACAAAGATCCCATCAAATCGATCAAATTCTTTCCTCCATTAAACGTAACGAAGAAATTAACAAAACTGACCCAAATGCACTATAGCCGCGTCCCTGGCCTCTGACAGACACAAACTACGAATACTTTTGTTACACGACTACGACCTTAACCTACAGAGAGCTAAATCCAAATTCTACGCGCTCGGTAATAAAGCAAATGCACTCCTATCAAAAATGATTAAACAAAAGAGACTTAAAATAAGATAGCAACGATTAAACATCCCACTACTCACGCACTACTTACAAACCTCGAGAGACATATCCGACGCTTTTGCGACATATTACCACACACTATACAACCTCAAAGATGATATTGATACGACCCAACCCACCACCACTACCATCCAAAAATTCCTAGACAATACCAACTTACCCCATCTCTCAGCATCCCAACTTACTTCGCTACCAATTTGCCCTGCAGAAATTGACCGTAGCATAAAAAACACTACCCTAAACAAATCCCCAGGAAATGACGGTTTTACCAACGAATACTTTAAAATAATGGCATCCAACCTTACAACGCATTTATCTGAATTATTTAATCATGTTGCCTCTACGGGAATATTCCCCTCTGAAATGTTACAGTCAGTAATTACAACCATTCCCAAACAAACAAAGATCCCCAACTGGTACAAAAACTATAGAACCGATCTCTTCTATTAAACACGGACATAAAGTTATATGCCAAAATAATTGCCAAAGATTACTTCCTCACCTCCCCACGCTAATCCACCCTAACCCAGGTAGGTTTTGTCCCCGGTAGACAAGCACCAGACGCTACTAGAAGAATAATATCCCTCCTCCACAAGCTTGAAATCACCAAACAACCCTCATTACTATTATCTTTAGATGCTGAAAAAGCATTTGATCGAATCCATTGGCTTTTTATGAAACTCACACTCCAAACATTTGGTCTTACAGATTGGATGTTATCGGCAATACTCGCCCTCTACTCCAAACCATCTGCTACAGTTCTAACTAATGTGGTACACTCTCCAAACCCTTCCAAATCTCTAATGGCACAAGACAAGGCTGCCCCCTCTCTCCCATAATCTTCACTCTATTAATTGAACCCTTGGCCTCTAAACTTAGGGATGACCCAACATTCACAGGTATTACGCATTCCAAAATGGATCATAAGATTAGCCTTTTTGCTGATGATATCATCCTAATGGTTACTAAACTCCCTACAAATCTCTTCAATCGATACGCATGCATCTCCACAACTATTCAGAAGTCTCCTACTACAAGCTCAATGAGCCAAAATCCTCCATCTTAAGCCTATACACCCCTCCTAAGACCCAAAATATGCTGAGCAAGCATTTCCCCTTCACTTGGGACTACACAGCATTCCATACCTGGGAATAAAGCTTACACCCTCAACTAACCAGTTATATGAAGCTAACTATAAACTTCTACTTGACTCCATTCCACGGGAGCTCAAACAACTACACACACCCACATTATCGACAATGGGTAGAATAGCAACTTTAAAAATGTGCATATTACCTAAAATACTTTACATTTTCCGTACTCTTCCTATTCCAGTTCCTAATACTTTTTTTTCCAAACTCCAAGCGATACTAAATAAATTTATGTGGAAAAAAAAAAAGCCTAGATGCACAACAAATCTACTAATAAGACCTTTCTCCAGAGGAGGAGCAGGCCTTCCTCATTTAAAATCTTACTACAACGCTGTGCTCCTAGACCAGCTCTTCTTTTGGTGGCATCCTACCAGAGATAAATCGTGGACCCACTTAGAAATTCCGCCACATCTCCCAAATACTCCTGATAATCTATTATTCCTTCTTCTAAATAGCCAAATTCTTCCATTATCTAAACATCCATGTATAAAAGCCTCTTTACAAGCCTGGTCTGACCTCTCATCCTCTCATTACCCAGACAATGAAACAACAAAAATTTCTACTCCAATTTCTACATTGCACCTCATCATTCCCTCACTAAACCTAACACAATGGGAAAATCGAGGTATAACCCGTATTCGAGACTTATATACAGATCTAAAGATAAAATCCTTTGCTAACCTCCAAGCAACGTTTCACCTCCCTGACAATGAAAAATTCACATACATGAGAATTGCCCACGCCTTACATACAATAGATATATCTCTAGAACTAATAATTCCCTCCAGGGCACACCTCTTCTTTCAGAGATCGCATTACCCAAGAAGGGAATCTCAACCTTCTACTCAATTATAAAATAACACACAGTTTAATATACATACCACTTCCCTGATTAACTGGGAAAAAATATTCCACCAACCAGTCTCTCCTTACACTTGGTCGAAAACCTTTAATACCACATACAAAGCATCCAAATGTAACTCCCACTGGGAAGCATACATGAAAATCTTACATCAGTGGTATCTAACGCCTGTTAAACTCAATCTCTATTACACACAACATTCGCCCAAGTGCTGGAGACACTGCGGAGAAATAGGAACGATCCTCCATATACTCTGGTCATGTAAATTTCTCACATCGTATTGGAACAAAGTATTTCAACTGATCTCCACCATATCTAAAGTTCCAACGACTCCAAGCCCAGTTATAGCTCTCCTTCATATAGGAATAGAAAATTTTCCAGTGGATTCTCGTACTATCATAATTCACGTACTAGCAATAGCAAAAAACAATATCACTAAATTATGGAAATCCACCACATCCCCCTCGATCTCAACCCTCATTATAGAGCTTAATCTCCATTGTGAGATGGAAAAGAGAACAGCAATCCAAAATTTTTCATACCACAAATTCTGCTTCCAATGGTCTCGGTGGCTTCAAGATCCTAATTGCTCTGTTAAGTGACAACTATAATAATATACCACCATACTGTAGTCAAACACATTTGACTGGTGCCTCCCCCCCCCTTCTACCTCCCTTCTAGCCCTTCTCCCCTCTACGGTTTATCACATATTCAACCACACTAAGTTCACAATCCTCTGAGCATACCTCTCAAGTATCCGAGGCCCTGCTACCCCATTCCCAGCTAAATAGTGGGAACTTGTTTTCTCTAATATTTGCTTGTTTTCTTGATTATATATTTTACTGTGAACATTGCTCGTTCTATATGTGTGTAACATGTTGTGATAAATTGTTGAAAAATTTCTTCAATAAAAACTATTTGAATATAAATGTGGTATGGGGACTCGGGCACTGCCCTGAGGGACATGAATGAGTAAAAAAAAAATCATTTCACAAAGTACTGTTTTTAAAGGGTAGTCATTTTCATTGCTTAAAGTTAAAAAAAAAAATGAAAAATTCCTTTAAATATCATGCTGGGGGGCAGGGGGTCTCCCTAAACAACCTGCAAAGTTGCACATCTGTATATTAAACCTGCTGCAGCAAGACTGACATTTAAAAAAAAACAAAAAAGCAGCATGGAGTCCCCCCCACCTAATCTATACCAGACCCCTTAGGTCTGGTAGGAAGGTTAGGAGGGACCCCACAGTAAAAATGTATTTTAAAAAAATTGTGTGGGGTTCCCACTAAAAGCCATACCAGACCCTTTAGGCTTGGTAGGACTTTTAGGGGAACCGCACCTCCCAAAATTTTGGAGGGGAGCATGGGATCCCCTGTAAATTCTTACCAGACCCTTGATCTGAGCACAGGCCTGGCACGCCAGGAGAGGGGGTGGGGCAAATGACCCCCCGAGTCTTACCAGGCCACATACCCTCAGTGTCCCCATGCCAATGAGAACAAGGGCCTCTTCCCCACAATGGTTGTGGGGGTCTGTGGGCAGGGGGTGTCAAGGTCCTACCTTTTCCCAGAGGTTATGTTTCTCCATGTGCTGGCATTCATGTTGGATTTCTGCAGAGCATGGTGGGAATCTTTTATGCCTTCTGATCTCTGAGGTCCATCCCCCAGAGGGGTGTGGCTGATTACATATAAGCCTGTGGTCCGCACATGCCCTTTGCACTTGTGTCTTGCGTCTTTGTGTTGCTATAACCCTGTTCTGACTCTCGTGACTCTCCTGGAATCTGACTCGGCTTGTGACTTGACCATTCTTTGTGTTCTCCTTTATCTGACCCTCCGTTGCTGAACTGGGCCCGTGACCCGTGATTCTCGTCTGCTGTCCTGTACCATTTTGTCCCGTTGTTGTCGACCCCGGCCTGCCCGACTACTCTATTCTTTTCCACCAGCTACACGCCATTGGTGGCGGCCATTACCGCAACTGAGGTATCTTGGGGGCCGCGACCTGGTTCCTGGCTGCGTCAAGTCCATCCCCACCATCAGGGGTCCTGGTGAAGGGCAGCCTGGGACTTAGACTTAGACTGGGGGACTTCGGTCTGTGGGTGGTGGTTGTCGCTAGCCAGTGCATTACATTGTCATTAGGCCTGCGTGTCCGTTCCTCAGCTCCTGCCCTGACATTACACAAGTGCCATGAACCCTGACGGCGCAGGCACGCCTTCGCTCTCAATGCTAGTCGCCAGACTCGATCAACAGGATCACCCTGTTGGATCAGTTCGCTCAGGCGTTGCAAACTCTGCTTGCACGCACTGCGCACCTTGC
>CATNWA010013148.1:810000-823811 GCA_951230385.1 Staurois parvus | reverse complement strand
CGGTTTTGTTTTTCCACCCCACATTGCCATGTGCCCTTTCAGGTCTCCTCACCACTGCTGGTGTGTTAATTTTTTGACATAGGGTGTGCTGGCAGATTACGGGCCTCCATAGCTGCTGCCAGGCCCCTAATCTGCCCATGGGCCCTATATACCGCCTCCTCATGCTGCTCCCAAAGGTCCAGAGTCTATCATGGGTCCTGTACGGCCTCCATTGTGCTGTCTCCATCGCCACACTCCGCATGGTGGCCACTTTCAGGTCTCCTCACGAAACTGGACTGGTGTAGTTTCAGCATTTTGTGCATAGGGATAAGGCATGGCAGGATTAACGAGCCGTACCCATTGCTGCTAAAGGACCAGGCTGTAATCCTGCACATGGGGGCCCTGTACCTGCTCAGTGCCATTACATGCTGCGTTTCCCTTACGGCCTCCACAATGCTGCTGGTCTCGCATCGCCAGTCTTCTGCCATGGGTCAGCTGTCACGGACGCATCACACACATGTTGGGTGCCTTGAAGTTTTTTGACATATAGGGTGCTGGCATGATTAAAACGGCCTCCCATAGCTGCTTGCCGTATGCCCCTAATCTGCCATGGGCCCACAAGTAAGGTTGTGCCATGCGCCATGCATGCTCACGTGTTCAATCTGGTTGTCAAGCGGTTCCTAAAATCCACCATCCCACTGCAAGACAATCCTTAAAATGTCACGTAAACTTTGCATGCATTTCGCCATTCCTACACCGCAAAGCACACCCTCCTTGAGCTGCAGCGGCAGAACGGAATTGCACAGCATCGCCTGATCTGCGACGTTGCAACAAGGTGGAATTCAACCCTACACATGTTAGACCGTCTTTACGAACAGCGAAAGGCCATCACCGATTTCCTGATGTTACAAGCGGATAAAGGTACTCCCCTGTGTAACTTCGATGTCAGCCATTGGCAGCTCATGCGTGACACCTGCCGCTTGCTCAGGCCCTTTGAGGAGGCCACGCTATTCGTGAGTCGGCAGGACTATGGGATGAACGACGTCATTCCTCTGTTGCACGTCCTGGAACAAATGCTGTTAACAATGGCTGGTCAGGGTGCGGTAGACGTGGCGCACAGATCTCAACGCCACATGACCCCTGTGGGGGCAGGACAGGAGAAGAGGAGGAGGTAGAGGAGGACATTGGTGCTCAGGAATTATTGAGTGAAATGGGTGGTTTTTTTTCACTCAGCGGACAGGAGTGGAGGAGCAGGACATCTGGTAGAGGAGGAGGAGACACAGAGGACCCAGACGCACCGTGGCAGTATGCTGTGGAGATGGAGGCAGGAGTCCCTCGCATTCCTTGGCACAAATGGCCCATAGCATGCTCGGTTGCTTGCGTAGCGACAGCCGAATAATAACCATCAGACAGAGGGATGACTTTTGGCTGTCCACCTTGTTGGACCCTCGCTACCGTTCAAAAATGGTGGCCTTTTTCACACCTGCTGAGAGGGGAGGCCAAATATAAACGTACTATAAAAACCACCTATGTAGTCAGTTGGTCTCTGCCTTTCTGCGCCAATGTCCATCCTCAGACACTGTGGGCCCTGTGCGCTCGCGTTCCGCTGCCATGGCAGCAGGGGAGGGGTGGGGTGGTAGGAGCAGTGGCAGCTCCACCAGCAGCGGCTGCCTCAGTCTGCAGTCGATGATGAGTAGCTTTCTTCACCAGCGCAGTGAGGAAACTACTAACCAGCCGCAGCAGCAGCAGCATCAGGTGGACCTGGAGCAGGACCTCAAACAACAGGCTTGGGCCTACTTGGACAGCACCCTGCCAACCGAGGTAGACAATCCCTTGACTACTGGGCAACGAAACTTGACCTTTGGCCCCAACTAGCTGAATTTGCCCTTGAAAGGCTGTCATGCCGGCCAGTAGCGTGGCATCGGAGCGCGTGTTTAGTGCGGCAGGAGGTATTGTAACTCCGCGGAGGACACGACTGTCCACCAAAGTGTGGAGAGACTCACGTTTGTGAAAATGAATCAGGCGTGGATTAGTCTGGATTTCAAACCACCAGTTCCTGACACAACTGACTAAAATCCGCCATGAATCATGCCTCCAAACATGTGCCACTTTCAGGTCTCCTCACACTGCTGGTGTGTTGAATTTTTTGACATAGGGTGCTGGCAGATTACGGGCCTCCCATAGCTGCTGCCAGGCCCCTAATCTGCCATGGGCCCCTATATACCGCCTCCTCATGCTGCTGCCAGGTCCAGAGTCTGTCATGGGTCCCTGTACGGCCTCCCATTGCTGCTGTCTCCATTGCCACAATCTGCCATGTGCCACTTTCAGGTCTCCTCACACACTGCTGGTGTGTTGAATTTTTGACATAGGGTGCTGGCAGATTACGGGCCTCCATAGCTGCTGCCAGGCCCCTAATCTGCCATGGGCCCCTATATACCGCCTCCTCATGCTGCTGCCAGGTCCAGAGTCTGTCATGGGTCCCTGTACGGCCTCCCATTGCTGCTGTCTCCATCGCCACACTCTGCCATGTGCCACTTTCAGGTCTCCTCACACACTGCTGGTGTGTTGAATTTTTTGACATTGGGTGCTGGTAGATTACGGGCCTCCCATAGCTGCTGCCAGGCCCCTAATCTGCCATGGGCCCCTATATACCGCCTCCTCATGCTGCTGCCAGGTTCCAGAGTCTGTCATGGGTCCCTGTACGGCCTCCCATTGCTGCTGTCTCCATCGCCACACTCTGCCATGTGCCACTTTCAGGTCTCCTCACACACTGCTGGTGTGTTGAATTTTTTGACATAGGGTGCTGGCAGATTACGGGCCTCCCATAGCTGCTGCCAGGCCCCTAATCTGCCATGGGCCCCTATATACCACCTCCTCATGCTGCTGCCAAGTCCAGAGTCTGTCATGGGTCCCTGTACGGCCTCCCATTGCTGCTGTCTCCATCGCCACACTCTGCCATGTGCACTTTCAGGTCTCCTCACACACTGCTGGTGTGTTGAATTTTTTGACATAGGGTGCTGGCAGATTACGGGCCTCCTATAGCTGCTGCCAGGCCCCCTAATCTGCCATAGGCCCCTATATATACCGCCTCCTCATGCTGCTGCCAGGTCCAGAGTCTGTCATGGGTCCCTGTACGGCCTCCAATTGCTGCTGTCTCCATCGCCACACTCTGCCATGTGCCACTTTCAGGTCTCCTCACACTGCTGGTGTGTTGAATTTTTTGACATAGGGTGCTGGCAGATTACGGGCCTCCGATAGCTGCTGCCAGGCCCCTAATCTGCCATAGGCCCCTATATACCCACCGCCTCCTCATGCTTCTGCCAGGTCCAGAGTCTGTCATGGGTCCCTGTACGGCCTCCCATTGCTGCTGTCTCCATCGCCACACTCTGCCATGTGCCACTTTCAGGTCTCCTCACACTGCTGGTGTGTTGAATTTTTTGACATAGGGTGCTGGCAGATTACGGGCCTCCTATAGCTGCTGCCAGGCCCCTAATCTGCCATAGGCCCCTATATACCGCCTCCTCATGCTGCTGCCAGGTCCAGAGTCTCTCATGGGTCCCTGTACGGCCTCCCATTGCTGCTGTCTCCATCGCCACACTCTGCTATGTGCCACTTTCAGGTCTCCTCACACTGCTGGTGTGTTTCCATTTTTTGTCATAGGGTGCTGGCAGATTACGGGCCTCCCATTGCTGCTGCCAGCCCGTAATCTGCCATGGGCCCCTGTACCGCCTCTTCATGCTGCTGCCAGGTCCAGAGTGTGTCATGGGTCCCTGTACGGCCTCCCATTGCTGCTGCCAGGAGGCAGCAGGGTCGCAGCAGTGTCAGTGGAGGCAAACGGCCACGGAGTAGAGCACCAGCTCCACTGCAGCCTACCACCACGGCCAGTAGTGGTGCCGGTGTGTGCACGGAGGAAGTAGCAGTCAGCCAGTGAGGAGTAGCGGGGGCAAAGTTTCCTACTCGGCGGTGTGGCAATTTTTCGTCAAGCCGCCCGAGGAAGTAAACGTAGCCGTATGTCGACTATGTGGCCAGAAAGTCAAGCGTGGCCAGGGGGCCCCATGTTGGGACTACAGCGTTGCGTCAGCATATGCAGCGTCGCCATTCGGTGGCCTGGGAAAACCGTGATAAAGATACGGCGGTTCTGCCTGCCCCAGCCCAGGGTTCCATTTTGTCATAGGGTGCTGCAGAGATTACGGGCATCCCATTGCTGCTGCCAGGCCTTAATCTGCCATGGGCCCCTGTACCGCCTCCTCATGCTGCTGCCAGGTCCAGAGTCTGTCATGGGTCCCTGTACGGCCTCCCATTGCTGCTGTCTCCATCGCCACACTCTGCCATGTGCCACTTTCAGGTCTCCTCACACACTGCTGGTGTGTTGAATTTTTTGACATATGGTGCTGGCAGATTACGGGCCTCCCATAGCTGCTGCCAGCCCCTAATCTGCCATGGGCCCCTATACCGCCTCCTCATGCTGCTGCCAGGTCCACAGTCTCTCATGCCATGTGCCACTTTCAGGTCTCCTCACACTGCTGGTGTGTTGAATTTTTTGACATAGGGTGCTGGCAGATTACGGGCCTCCCATAGCTGCTGCCAGGCCCCTAATCTGCCATAGGCCCCTATATACCGCCTCCTCATGCTGCTGCCAAGTCCAGAGTCTGTCATGGGTCCCTGTACGGCCTCCCATTGCTGCTGTCTCCATCGCCACACTCTGCCATGTGCCACTTTGAGGTCTCCTCACACTCCTGCTGGTTTCCATTTTGTCATAGGTTGCTGTATGGCCTCCCATTGCTGTCTGCCTCCACCGCCACACTGTGGCTCCACACTCTGGTTTTGGCCCCGTGACTGCCCAAATGAGTGAAGTGTGCGCGTGATTCTAAGATCGACGGCACTCATCTGCATGTCATACTGACTGACAGTATTATTTCTCTTCCCCAGCAGACTCCAAGGGCATTTAAATTAAAGGTACAGTGTTCTGCACTAATATTAAGTCTCTCTGAAGCCTAGAAACACCCTTTTTTAAGTTAAATTCACAGCGAATATATTTGACTCGAATCGAATATTGTCCACGAATTCGCCGAATCAGTCGAATCAAATTTTTTGAATACTTCGCTCATCTCTAGTTGTGGCATGGTATTCCCATTCAAAATCTTGTAAAAAATAAAACAGTAAATATAAAAGGTTGCGCTTCTTAACCATTTCAATACCCGGGCAATTTTTACACCTTCCTGCCCAGGCCATTTTTCACATTTCAGCGCTCTCACACTTTGAATGACAATTGCACGGTCATACAACATTGTACCCAAACTAAAATTTTTACATTTTCTTCACACAACTAGAGCTTTCTTTTGGTGGTATTTAATCACCGCTGGGGTTTTTATTTTTTTGCTAAATTAACAAAAAAAGACCAAGAATTTTGAAAAAAAACACATTTTTCTTTGTTTCTGTTATAAAAGTTTACAAATAAATAATTGTTCTTCATAAATTTAGGCCAAGATGTATTCTACTACATGTCTTTGGTGAAAATAACCCAAATCAGTATTTATTATTTAGTTTGTAGGAAAGTTATAGAGTTCACAAACTATGGTATAGATCTGAAAATTGATCAATCCTGAAGTACTGACAGCCAATCTAATTTCTTGAGGTCCAAGAATATCAGAACAGTATAGATATCCCCAAATGACCCCTTTTTGCAGAGTAGACAGACCGACGTACTACATAAGAGGCATGGCGAGTTTTTTTGAAGTTGTATTTTTTTTGTCATAATTTTTCGGAAAATGAAAAAATTAAAAAAATAATTTTCCCTATTTTTTTTTTTACATACTGCCCCCAGTGTAGTACAGCGTCATCATATAACTGGCATGGCAGTGAACAGGGACACTGACTGGTGACAGTATGAAAAAAATATATATATATATATTTTTTTTTTATTACATATTTTTTTTTTTTTTTTTAAGATTTGTTTTTCATATTTTACTATGACCAAAGTAGTACAATGTTACCATAGTAACATTGTACTACTTTGGGGAAGTGAGCAGTATTTTTTTTTTTTTTTTTTTTTACACAATTTGCTTATAGCAAAGAATTACGATAAGCTATAAGCAAGCATTTACCTGAATGACATCGATTCATTCAGGTTTTTTTTTTTTTTTTTGTGCTTAGCTGTGATTTGGCCACAGCTAATCACATGACATGTGCATGTGACCTGCTGTGACCATTCACAGCTAGGCACTAGTATACAATGGATAGCATGAATGAAGCCATCCATTGTATACAACTGTCATGTGACCTGCTGTGATTGGTCACAGCAGGTCACATGGTACCGGCAACGGGGGCCGGTACTCAGATCTGTCATCGGCCGTGTCCGAGGTACAAGGTAGGTGACAGATCGTGCCGCTGCGCGGCTCTGCAACCGCGCAAACTGCGCATGTGCGGGAGGACGCCAAATGGCGTACACCCCGGAAAGCTAAATATTTTTGCGGCCGCCGAACGGCTATAGCCGGGCGGCTAATGGTTAAAACCAAATATAGTAATGAAAAAAAATTTTTGTGACAGAAATATTAGTGACAAAAAAAGGATAAATACTATATATAATTCAATTATATATTTAGTGACAAAAATATATAACTTATAAAGTCCAAAATCCGTGTTGAAATGAAGAAACTTATTCGTATCCAACAATAATCAACAATAAGTTGGCGAAGCCTGTGGATGTGATGTCATTACGTTCCCGAGTCACCTGCACATGCGTGTTTGAGGCCGGGTGCGTTTTTTGTCTAGAGTGCACGCTGTCATTGCTGGTGTTGGCTAGGGCACCTTTATTTGTAAGTGCATTACTTTTTTAAATAAAAAAGAAGTCTTTTAAATACTGCACCATGAGTTCTCTATTTTCTTATACCCCATTTGGTCTGGATATCTGAGGAAAAGGACTTTGAGAAGTGGATCCATCTTGCTGAGTGTTCCCTGCAGAGTATTGCTCCTTGAATAGCCAGTGTCATCAACAGAGTATTACATCCTTCCGCACAACATTGCTCCCAGAAAGCGTTTTATGCTGGTTTATAATTTAATCAGCATATCACTCTGGTGAGTTCATTCATTGTATTTGGTGGTGGATTTACACATGGTGATTATTGTTGGATACGAATAAGTTTCTTCATTTCAACACGGATTTTGGACTTTATAATTTATATATTTTTTGTCACAAATATATAATTGAATTATATATAGTATTTATCCTTTTTTTGTCACTAATTTTTTCTGTCACAAATATTTTTGTCACAATATATTTTTTTTCCTTTTTTTTTTCATTACTATATTTGGTTTAAGAAGCGCAACCTTTTATATTTACAATTTTATGCACCTTTTATAGGTTAGGTTTGCAGCTGGTTCATATTTTTTGATTGATGTGATATATATAATATTTTTTTGTGGCGCTTCCCTAAAAATATTTTTTGAAAAAATAAAACAGGTATTCAGGATGTGGCAGTTTCCCCTCCTGAATGCCTGTCAGCCACTCCTGTATCACTTTCAGGAAAGTGATCCACTGCAGACCACTTTTCAGAGTCTACCACAAGTGCAAATGAGCCTTTTGGTCTCATTCACATGGGTGTAAAGTATGTACCTTTGATAAGTGTCATTGAAGCTCTCTGAATACTTTGCAAAGTCAATATCTGAATTTTACATTGACAGCAGACTATGCAGCAGGCTTCTGCTACTCATAAAGATTGTCAAGTGCTCTCGATTTATTTAACCACTTGCCTACCGGGCACTTTCAGCCCCTTCCTGTCCAGGCCAATTTTCAGCTTTCAGAGCTGTCGCACTTTGACAATTGCTCAGTCATGCAACACTGCACCCATATGAAATTTTTATTCATTTTTTTCACACAAATAGCTTTCTGTTGGTGGTATTTAATCACCACTGGGGTTTTTATTTTTTGCACTGTAAATGAAAAAAGAGCAAAAAATTAAAAAAAAAAAAAAAAAAAAAAAAAAAAGGTTTTCTTTGTTTCTATTATAAACTTTTGCAAACAGTTGAGTTTTCTCCTTCACTGATGTGCATTGATGAGGCTGCACTGATAGGCAGCACTGATGGGCACTGATAGTTTTTTTCCCCCCTTATTTTCACCTTGAATCTGCCAGTAAGTCTTGTTTTTTAAAAGAACAAGCTGTGCTGCAAATATAGTAGTTAGGGGGTTGAGACAAGCCATTTACCACTGACAGGGGTGCTTATAATGATACGTTTTTATTTATTTATGTAAAAGCTTTATCCCAAAAGAAAAAAACTGATTGACTCTAACTGATTATAAAGTGTTAGCTTGAGTTTGGCTTCAATGTTTTAGTGTTTCTAAATCTGATAGTACATCTAACACTCCCCTCCCCCCAGACTGACAATGCTGGTGTCCAAAAGTGTCCATGTGCTCCTTTCTCCTGAGTGGAGGCACTGCAATACAAGACGTGTGTTGGTAGATCACCAAGTAAAAACAGAGGAGAAAAAAGCCTAGAAAAGAAAACTAATGCAGCCACCACATCTAATGATTGGTAAACTGCAATCTATTACATTTTTAGTTTTGGGTTTAACCACATCCTGATCACCCTACAGCAGATATACTGCTACAGGGCAGCAGGGGTGCGCAAATTATGTGTATATATACCTGGCCATTCGTGGCCGCGGCTGTCAATCACCAGATCCCGGCCGGTGATTCCCTGCCAGTGCCTAGTGATTACTGAGGACCTACGATGGGGAGGGGGGCTGCTTTATTTACTAACAGCCCTCCTCCCTGTTTACTCGGGCACACTGCTCTGGATGGCTGTGCACATCCACAGCCATCCAGGGCAGTGTGCTTACAGTGAAGCACCAACACACTTCCCTCTAGTAAATCACTCCCAGCACACAGTTAACCCTTTGATCTCCCCTCATAATAACCCCTTCCTGCCCAGTGCCATTAGTACAGTGTCAGTGCTTTTTTTTTTTAGCACTGATCACTGTATTGGTGTCACTGGGGATAGCAGTGACACCAAGTCAGTTCTCCCCAGTGTCAGAATGCCTGCCACAGTACCGCAGTCCTGCTATAACTCGCTGATCGGCGCCATTACTAGTAAAAAAAAAAAAATTCCAATATATATATATACCGCCATTTGTAAATGCTACAACTTTCACGTAAACTAATTAATTTACACGTATTGGGATTTTTTTTTTAGCAAAGACATGTAGCAGAATACATTTTGGCCTAAATTTATGACGAAATTAGATTTTTTTTTTTTACTGGACATGTTTAATAGCAAAAGTCAAAAATATTGTTTTTTTCTCAAAATTGTCAATCTTTTTTTTTTTTTATAGCGCAAAAAAAAAAACGCACAGGCTATCAAATACCACCAAAAGAAGCTAAATTTGTGGTGAAAAAAAGGACTGCGCAATTGTCAGTTAAGGTAACGCAAAAAATGGTCTGGTCAGTGAGGGGGGTTAAATACTCTGGAGGGCAAGTTGTTAAAATATTATTGATTGTTTACTTTTTGTGCGTTATCACTATTTTATATTTATTTTTTTTAATTCTTTAAAATCAAGCTGGTGTCATCAGGGCAAAGTTTAACCACCAGAGAGATCTGTGTGTGTGGACTCTCTTCCCTCTCTCTCCTAGCAACATCAATGGACAAATCAGCAGTAAGGAGGAGAGAACCAGATGTTTCCATGCGACAGGAGATGTGACAGAGTGTGACAGGAGCTAATGGTGACAGGAGAGTGATGTGACAGGAGCTAATGGTGACAGGAGAGTGATGTGACAGGAGCTAATGGTGACAGGAGAGTGATGTGACAGGAGCTAATGGTGACAGGAGAGTGATGTGACAGGAGCTAATGGTGACAGGAGATGTGACAGAGTGTGACAGGAGCTAATGGTGACAGGAGAGTGATGTGACAGGAGCTAATGGTGACAGGAGAGTGATGTGACAGGATCCTGTCAAAAAAACTCCACCTCCGAGAGAGAGCCTGGTCAGTGAAGCCCACAGCTGTGAGAGGGTACAGAGCGTGAGTACTGAGGGATGAATCTACCTACCAGAGTCATCATGGGCAACCCAGAGTGAGCAGATACCCGATCGGAGAGGCCACTGCTACTGTGTCGCCGGGTCTGGTGAGAAGACCTTGTAGCCACTACTTGTTACCACCATTAGAAACTGAGCCATTATGAACTGCCCACAGCCCTAATACTGACTTAGGCTACGTTCACACTAGCCTTGTGTGCAGACGGCAGAGAGGCGTTTGGGAAGCGTTTTTACCGCTTCCCAAACGCCTCTGCCAATTCTGCACATTACAGCACATGGTGCTGTTCTAACAGGAGCGTTTGCGTCGCGTCGCGTTGCGTCGCGGCAAAACGGACGCCTCTGGTCGAGTCAGGAGGCTTTGAAGCCTCCTATTCTCGTCTATGGTGCCGCTCCGCAAACGCCCGGCCGGCGTTTGCGGTGCGGTTGCGACGCGGTTGCGGGGTGTTTGCGGAGCGGTAACACCACTCAAATGCATTATAGGCATTTGTGGGGCGTTATTAACGCTCGGCAAACGCCTAGCAACCGCCGCTAAACCGTGCATGCGGCGTTTGCGGAGCGTTTGCCGAGCGTTAAAAACGCTCCGCAAACACCGGACCAACGCTTGCCAAACGCTATAGGGGCGTTTGGCAAGCGTTGGCAAAACAGCCTAGTGTGAACGAGCCCTTAAGGCCTTATTGATGGTCTTAATGTGAGCCAACGTGTGCTAACGGGCCCCAACATTTAGCTGAAGAGTCAGGACTAAAGACTGCCCCTAACTGTTGTGGCCTGAGGCCTTCTTTTTTTTTTAGATAAAGAGGTACCTCTGAAGAGACGCTGCATGCCAGCTCATTTCTAATGCCTCATACACATAATGAGAATATCGAATGAATGATTGTCTGTTTTTTTTTATTTTTTTGCATGCTAGTCTCATATTGAAAAATTAATAGATTACTAGAGTTACGAAAAATCTCGTACAACGTACAATGTCCCATTATAATGTATTGTAATGTCTTTTTAAAAAGACTGACAAAAATGGATACATTCCAATTAGCAGTTGTCACCATCCTTCATGGTTACGCTGCATCTCTAGGGGACAGTTCATGCGTTTGCGCAGGAACTGCTCTAATATTTCTGATTTCCATCAACAAGCAGAATTGTTGAAAGAAAGATTTATGACAAAATGTTATAATGAACAGGATTTAACTTAGATTGAAAGGGAGAACCTTTTAAATACAACCCCTAGGGAAAAGGATAATAGTAAATTTGAGTGGGCTTTCTCCACTACTTTTTCAACACAACATTAAAGGATCAGAAAAATATTGACTAAACATTGGGATATTATTAAGAATGATAGGATCATAGGTGATAAAATTCTTGATAAACCTCCCATTATATATAAAAAGACAGTAGCTTTGAGATATTTTATAGCCATCAATGTGGTTCAGAAACTTCAGAAAGCATACGTGTTTGGGAATTTGGTCAGTTTCTTTCCCTGTAGAAAATGTAAAGTTTGCAAACTAATGGGGAGAAAACTGTTTAAGAACAAAAGAATTTAGATCTGAAGGGACAAACAAGGTGTATCATATTAATCATTTCATCACATGTTCTACTATTTACTGTATGTAATATACATGTTGAGCTGTTCATGCAATAAGCAATATGTGAGTAGGACGAAAAGGAATTTATATATTAGAATAGGCAAACATACTGACCAACATCAAAAAGGGTTATCAGTACCATAGTTTATCAAAACACTTTGCGGCACACCATCAGAAGGACCCATCATGTTTAAAGGTTATAGGGACACAAGTTATAACTGAATTGGAAAGGAGGTAATAAGATTAGAGGAGCCTCTCAGCTCGAAACGAGATTGATTTTTAATTTAAAAATCTTATGCACCCTATGGTCATAACATTGAATGGGACATCAACTGTTTCTCATTAACAGTTGATAGTGTGGGTTATACTGTAGGGATATCAGGATGCTTGTTATGGCACTTGTAGGGGGTTGCTGAAACACAATATGAGTGGCATTAGTTCTGATTTTATTATATTATTTAGTACAATATTCAATTTTAAATTTGAATTTTATTTGTATTTTATATGTATAAGTATTCTCAATGGGACATGCATTTACACTTTAACCAGTGGAATTTTTATTTATCTTTATTTGATGAATTAATGTGGAAAGTATGAATCTTGAAGCCAGGTGCAATGGTATTTTCTAGGCAGAATTGTTATTTAATCTTTCACCACTGGGGGGGTTAATACTCAGACTATAATGTGGTAGGATTTATATTTCTACCACGGGGGAGTGAGCATTCAGATGATATTGTTATATTATATATACAGTTGCAAGAAAAAAGTATGTGAACCCCTTGGGATTACGTGGAGTTTTGCATGAATTGGGCATAAAATGTGCTCTCTGAACGTCAAGTCACAACAATAGAAGAACACAGTCTGCTGAACATAATACTACACAAACATTAGATGTTGCCATGGTTTAATTGCACATAACATGTAAACATTCACAGTGCAGGGAGGAAAAAGTATGTGAGGCCCTAAGCTTAATGACTTCTCCCAGAGCTAATTGGTGCCAGGAGTGAGCCAACCTTGACTCCAATCAGTGTGATGATATTGGATGTGTTGCTGACAGCTGTCCTGCCCTTAAAAAAACACACAACCTGTTTTGGGTTTACTGGTTTCAAGAAGCACTGTCTGATGTGAACCATGCCTCGCAGAAAAGAGCTCTCAGAAGACCTACGATCAAGAATTGTTGACTTGCATGAAGCTGGAAAGGGTTACAAAAGTATCTCCAAAAAGCTTGATGTTCATGTGTCCACGGTAAGACAGACTGTCTACAAATGGAGAAAGTTTAGCACTGTTGTTACTCTCCCTAGGCATGGTCGTCCTGTAAAAATGACTGCAAGAGCACAGCGCAGAATGCTGCATGAGGTAAAGAAGAATCCCAGAGTGTCAGCTAAAGACCTACAGAAATCTCTGGCACATGCTAACATTTTTGTTGACACATCTACAATAAGGAAAACATTAAACAAGAATGGAGTACATGGAGGACACCACGAGGAAGCCATTGCTGTCCAAAAAGAATATTGCAGCACGTTTGAAGTTTGCAAAAGAGCACCTGGATGTTCCACAGCACTACTGGCAAAATAATACTGTGGACAGATGAAACCAAGATTGAGTTGTTGGGTGCAAAACACACAACACTATGTGTGGAGAAAAAAAGGCAGCAGAACACACCAACATCAAATACTCAAACTGTAAAAACATGGCGGAGGAGATCATCGGTTTGGGGCTGCTTTGCTGCCTCAGGGCCTGGACGGATTGAAAAAAAAAAAAAAAAAAAAAAAAAAAAAAAAAAAAAAAAAAAAAAAAAAAAAAAAAAAAAAAAAAAAAAAAAAAAAAAAAAAAAAAAAAAAAAAAAAAAAAAAAAAAAAAAAAAAAAAAAAAAAAAAAAAAAAAAAAAAAAAAAAAAAAAAAAAAAAAAAAAAAAAAAAAAAAAAAAAAAAAAAAAAAAAAAAAAAAAAAAAAAAAAAAAAAAAAAAAAAAAAAAAAAAAAAAAAAAAAAAAAAAAAAAAAAAAAAAAAAAAAAAAAAAAAAAAAAAAAAAAAAAAAAAAAAAAAAAAAAAAAAAAAAAATAAAAAAAAAAAAAAAAAAAAAAAAAAAAAAAAAAAAAAAAAAAAAAAAAAAAAAAAAAAAAAAAAAAAAAAAAAAAAAAAAAAAAAAAAAAAAAAAAAAAAAAAAAAAAAAAAAAAAAAAAAAAAAAAAAAAAAAAAAAAAAAAAAAAAAAAAAAAAAAAATAAAAAAA